>BROG01000099.1:1335000-1589836 GCA_030159075.1 Atrina japonica
GGTGATATTTTGCCAAGCCTATAGCCCATACCTTTTCTGATCTGACAAGCCATTTGTAATAGTCTGGACCTTTAACATAAGGTGATATTTTGCCAAGCCTATAGCCCATACCTTTTCTGATCTGACAAGCCATTTGTAATAGTCTGGACCTTTAACATAAGGTGATATTTTGCCCAGCCTATAGCCCATACCTTTTCTGATCTGACAAGCCATTTGTAATAGTCTGGACCTTTAACATAAGCTGATATTTTGCCCAGACTATAGCCCATACCTTTTTTTATCTGACAAGCCATTTGTAATAGTCTGGACCTTTAACATAAGCTGATATTTTGCCCAGACTATAGCCCATACCTTTTTTGATCTGACAAGATCTGACAAAAATACACCTAAAAGTCTGGACCTTTAACATAAGCTGATATTTTGCTCTGTCTATAGTAGAGACCTTTATTGATCTGACAACCCACTGGACCTTTAACATAAGCTGATCTTTATGTTGTAACTTCTGCCTAGACCATCATTTATATTGATATCTAGTCCCTTCTAGAGCCTAGACCTCTACTAAGCTTTATGAACCTCATTAAAATTAGATGTTACAGTTCTGTGTTTCTTAGAATACATGATTCACCAGCACTTATATTTTATTTGACTCAGACATGTCTGAAGTTTGACGGGCGACAACAGCGGTCACTTAAATCTCATTACTGATTGTTGAACATTGAACTTTCTGTCACGAAAACCTCTCAAAAACTTTCAGCAACAAAACTAATGTATTTAAAGTTAAAATTTATTAATAGCTAATATTTGTTATGAAAACGTCAGTCACGGTTAGGATTTTTTTTTATGTAAAGAGCCTTTTATCTGAAATAAAAAAAGACATAACACTGATAGGAAATATATGTGAAATGCAAAACAAAGTAGGGAAATGAAAACAGGATATCACAAGAGATGCAGGAATAATCAGAATTTCCTATCTAGTATCTACCAAAAGAGATGAGGAAATACTGAGAACTCCCTATGTAATAAAATGCTACAACCCTTTCGCCCATTTCGCTATTGGGTATTATCATTATCAAGAGTTACCACCCCTCGTAGCAGATATCGATTGTGATGTCATTTGTCTGCAGGTAAAATGAGAAAAGTAATCAATTGTGACTTCATATGTTTGTGTGAAAACAATGTTGTTTTCTCACGTAAAGACATGACATCACAATTGATACCTGCTGACATGGGAGTTAACTCTGACTAACGAAAAGACAGAATATTTATATAACAAACTGTCCTTATAACGAATTGAAAATGAAGGTCCCTTGAAATTCGTTATAAGCAAGTTTTACTGTATAAATATACTATATTTGTACTACACTACAAAACAACGCATAACATACAGTTCAATGTTTACAGTGCAAAGCTATTTTAATCTGCTGTAGAATCAGAATCAGAACAACTCAAATGGGTCAACTCTCTTGGTGCATTACCTCAGTTTCAACTTTTGAAAAAAAAACTTCCTCCTTTTAATCTTTTTATGTTACTGTGATACTTCGAACATTAGGAACCACTTTGCAGGACTACGAGAATTTACTGGTCTGTCTGATAACGGTAGAGATCAGGTACAAATATTGATAACTGAGAACACACCGATATCGTCATCTACGGGGCTAAAATCAATATATTCCAATTTAGCGGCATGTTTAGATGGTTAGCCTTAGTAATACTCAGTTGTAAGTTTTAAAAAGTTTCATCAAAATGTATGACCATTTAAAATATGTTACTTTAAATGTGTTTGATGTCTCCACAGTACTTTAGTCTATAAAGATACATAAACAGTGGTTAAAAAATACAGTGGTCTGAAGTTCAGGACCTGACGTTTCTTTAGGAGGACCAGCTGATTACTATATGTACTTATAGTCCAACAGACCAGTAAATATTCAGGAACATATCAGAATTCTGTTATCCATCACCTAAATTGATGAACTAAATTTTTTCTTTTTACTTTTATTTATTTTTTTTTTTTCTAT
The DNA here is from genome assembly GCA_030159075.1 of Atrina japonica. NCBI lineage: Eukaryota > Metazoa > Mollusca > Bivalvia > Pterioida > Pinnidae > Atrina > Atrina japonica. Next base: position 1,337,016 of record BROG01000099.1, read on the forward strand.
GGACCACTAGGTTTAAGTTACAGACTAGTGATTTATTTTATAACTTATTAGTCCTTTTCCCAGTCAGTATTTAGGAAATACTTAAAACCCCGATAAATATTAACATATAGATAATGATACATGGAAGTATATAAAGAGGTAAGCAAAATGAAAGTTTTTATACAAAACTCTCCCCTAGGTATATATATTGTACATTAGATTACAAAAGATTCATCAAACCCAACAGATAATAGCAAAGAGACTGACCAGGAGTATAAATGTAAAGACAAACCATTACAATATGAATGTCTTAAAAATGATACCAAAGTGCCCAAGACAATCATTTCTGTCAATTAGACTTCATCAGTTGAGCTCCAATTTAAGATATATTTTCTGAAGAGGTGGTATCAGGCAAGGCCAAATAATAAATCTAAACGTACAGTCAAATTCAGTCTGAGAGTAACCATTGTAAAAAGATGGCTATCTTAGCTTTAGAAGAATTTATAATTTCAAATATCAATTAATAGTCCCTCCCCCTATGACCACCAAATTGTATAAATTAACAAAAACTATCATCTAAGTAGTATCTCTGAAATATGTTTAGCCTAGGTAGAGAAATGAAACAGATATGGACCAGACAATTAAAACCAAATGGGGGAATAACTCTAAAAATAAGGGGGGTAGGCATGACACATACTCTGTCTTCTCAAGATGTATACCTGCATGTGTGAAATGCACTATGGATGTGGACAGATCACTACAGGTCATGTCAGCCTTCAGCTAATGAGATATGTGATTTGATGTTTATCAAAGCACATTAAACACAGTTACTCATGTACATATGTATTTAGCTTGAGGTTACCTTTACATGAAAAAATAAAATATGTTTGAGAATGACTATCCCTTTGAGAGCTAAGACATTCATCAAATGTTAAAATACCCAACCTCTAGCAGAGTATTGTTGGCAATAATTTGTCCTATGCTAAATTCATATAAAGTGCCATATTAAATCTGGTTAAAAATTCAGGACAGACAGTTGAGCTATTTGATGGAATCTTAGCATACAGATAAATGGACAAATATACAAACAAATCCCCCATCTTTGATCTAGGGTGGCATAAAAGTATTTAAACTCTCCCCATGTAAATGACTTATTTTGTCTTCAAGCATACTGTTAACTTGTTCTACAAAACGAATCACTATACCTGCTATTATTTGAGCCACTACGTCTCCAAACAAGACATTGATTCACAATATTTTCTGTCTTAATTTCTCATAACACATGATGTACCCATTGTCATGCAGTTATCTTTTGCACCTTGTTGTCTTGGCAACCTCACACAAAGTCAGTGATATTTACAGCTACCAAAGACAGAAATTTAAATGCTGTTCCTGACAGATCTTTCTGAACATACAATGGCCTTCTTCCTTATCAAACTTCCTTTTTGTTTATTTCTTTTTTTTTGTAACAAAATCCTTCTATGTTCATTTTTGTATAGTAAATTAAGTCTGACTAAGAACTAACATACTTGAACATAATCTTCTTTGTACTTTGTGAAGGTTAAAGTGACTTTATTAGATCCGGAGCACTGTAACTACAAGATGAATGAACCTTTACACCCCTAGAGACATATTTAGAATGGCCTGCATCATGAATTTTTAGTAAAATACATTATTTTCAGGGGTAGATGATTTAAAGATTTTACAGTCACAAACTGATCAAATTGTTTTGTTTTGTTTTTAGACCAGTCAAGAATCCATAACTACAGTAGAATCTGTTACTACAGTAGAATCTGTTACTACAGAGGGATCTGTTACTACAGAGGGATCTGTTACTACAGTGGGATCTGTTACTACAGAGGGATCTGTTACTACAGTAGAATCTGTTACTACAGAGGGATCTGTTACTACAGATGGATCTGTAACTACAGAGGGATCTGTTACTACAGAGGGATCTGTTACTACAGTAGAATCTGTTACTACAGAGGGATCTGTTACTATAGTAAAATCTGTTACTACAGAGGGATCTGTTACTATAGTAAAATCTGTTACTACAGAGGGATCTGTTACTATAGTAAAATCTGTTACTACAGAGGGATCTGTTACTACAGTAGAATCTGTTACTACAGAGGAATCTGTTACTACAGAGGGATCTATTACTACAGAGGAATCTGTTACTACAGAGGAATCTGTTACTACAGTGGGATCTGTAACTACAGTAGAATCTGTTACTACAGAGGGATCTGTTACTACAGAGGGATCTGTTACTACAGTAGAATCTGTTACTACAGAGGGATCTGTTATTACAGAGGAATCTGTTACTACAGTAGAATCTGTTACTACAGAGGAATCTGTTACTACAGTAGAATCTGTTACTACAGAGGAATCTGTTACTACAGAGGGATCTGTTACTACAGTGCGATTTGTTACTATAGTAGAATCTGTTACTACAGTAGAATCTGTTACTATAGTGGGATCTGTTACTACAGAGGGATCTGTTACTTCAGTGGAATCTGTTACTACAGTGGGATCTGTTACTATAGTAGGATCTATTACTACAGAGGGATCTGTTACTACAGAGGGATCTGCTACTACACTGGGATCTGTTACTACAGTAGAATCTGTTACTGCAGTGGGATCTGTTACTATAATAGGATCTGTTACTACAGAGGGATCTGTTACTACAGTGGGATCTGTTACTGCAGAGGGATCTGTTACTATAGTAGGATCTGTTACTACAGAGGGATCTGTTACTACAGTGGGATCTGTTACTACAGTGGGATCTGTTACTACAGAGGGATCTGTTACTATAGTAGGATCTGTTACTACAGAGGGATATGTTACTACTGTAGAATCTGTTACTACAGAGGGATCTGTTACTACAGTGGGATCTGTTACTATAGTAGAATCTGTTACTTCAGTGGGATCTGTTACTATAGTAGGATCTGTTACTACAGAGGGATCTGTTACTACAGTTGGATCTGTTACTACAGAGGGATCTGTTACTATAGTAGAATCTGTTACTACAGAGGGATATGTTACTACAGTGGGATCTGTTACTACAGAGGAATCTGTTACTACAGTGGGATCTGTTACTACAGAGGGATCTGTTACTATAGTAGGATCTGCTACTACAAAGAGATCTGTTACTATAGTAGGATCTGTTACTACAGAGGGATCTGTTACTATAGTAGGATCTTTTACTACAGAGGGATCTGTTACTACAGTGGGATCTGTTACTACAGAGGGATCTGTTACTATAGTAGGATCTGTTACTACAGAGGGATCTGTTACTACAGTGGGATCTGTTACTATAGTGGGATCTGTTACTACAGAGGGATCTGTTACTATAGTAGGATCTTTTACTACAGAGGGATCTGTTACTACAGTGGGATCTGTTACTACAGAGGGATCTGTTACTATAGTAGGATCTGTTACTACAGAGGGATCTGTTACTACAGTGGGATCTGTTACTACAGAGGGATCTGTTACTACAAAGGGATCTGTTACTACAGTGGGATCTGTTACTATAGTAGGATCTGTTACTACAGAGGGATCTGTTACTACAGTGGGATCTGTTACTACAAAGGGATCTGTTACTACAGTGGGATCTGTTACTATAGTAGGATCTGATACTACAGAGGGATCTGTTACTACAGTAGAGTCTGTTACTACAGTGGGATCTGTTACTACAGAGGGATCTGTTACTACAGTAGAGTCTGTTACTACAGTGGGATCTGTTACTATAGTAGGATCTGTTACTACAGAGGGATCTGTTACTTCAGAGGGATCTGTTACTACAGAGGGATCTATTACTACATTGGGATCTGTTACTACAGAGGGATCTGTTACTACAGTAGGATCTGTTACTACAGAGAAATCTGTTACTACAGAGGGATCTGTTACTACAGAGGGATCTGTTACTACAGAGGGATCTGTTACTACAGTGGGATCTGTTACTACAGAGGGATCTGTTACTACAATAGAGTCTGTTACTACAGTGGGATCTGTTACTATAGTAGGATCTGTTACTACAGAGGGATCTGTTACTACAGTGGGATCTGTTACTACAGAGGGATCTGTTATTACATTGGGATCTGTTACTACAGAGGGATCTGTTACTACAGAGGGATCTGTTACTACAGTGGGATCTGTTACTACAGAGGGATCTGTTACTACAGTAGGATCTGTTACTTCAGAGGGATCTGTTACTACAGAGGGATCTGTTACTACAGTAGGATCTGTTACTACAGAGAAATCTGTTACTACAGTAGAATCTGTTACTACAGAGGAATCTGTTACTACAGAGGGATCTGTTACTACAGAGGGATCTGTTACTACAGTAGAGTCTGTTACTACAGTGGGATCTGTTACTATAGTAGGATCTGTTACTACAGAGGGATCTGTTACTACAGTAGGATTTGTTACTACAGAGGGATCTGTTACTACAGAGGGATCTGTTACTACAGTGGGATCTGTTACTACAGAGGGATCTGTTACTACAGTGGGATCTGTTACTACAGTGGGATCTGTTACTACAGAGGGATCTGTTACTACAGTGGGATCAGTTACTACAGAGGGATCTGTTACTACAGTGGGATCTGATACTACAGAGGGATCTGTTATTACATTGGGATCTGTTACTACAGAGGGATCTGTTATTACATTGGGATCTGTCTTGGGGAAACCACTCTTCAGACAACATTTTGAAAACCACTAAGTTAAATAACCCTATACATAAAACCTGTTTGGAAAGAACCCAGTTACAATGTACCCCGTACCCAGGAAGAGACCAACAGCCATCCACAAGAAAACTGGCAAACTTTAACGCAATATCAGCATAGGTTTCAATGGAATTAGAACCTACACCGAGTTGAGGTTTCATGATTTAAAGCATGATGCTATAACCACTCAGCCACGGAGGCCCTTTAGTTTAAATTTAACATAATTACATCTCATATGAAATAAATCCTAAGTGACATTGCTTAGAAATCAATCTAATTAAAAACAAATCTCTCACCACTCCCGTTTTCTGATGTGTCACATAAAGGATCTAACGCAATCCGCAATGGGGTCACCAGAAGATGACCAACCAATAAAAATGTGACTTACAAAAATGAATGGCAAAGAAATATAATTTATTTTATAAAAAGAAAACTTACAGATTTTGTGTGCTCATCTCTTTGCCATTTGATCACTTACAAGATTGTATAAGTTGTTTGTTCATTAGTCGAAAACGACAAATCTATGAGGTCATCTGCATGTGACCCCATAGTGGATTGCAATAGATTCTATACTCAACATTATCAGAAAACAGGAGCGATTAGAGATTGGCTTTTAATTACATTTCTTAGAAATAAACTTAAGATTGTATTTATATGGCTTGTTTAATGAATGTTTTAGTCTATACCAAAGTGAATATTCTTTTGTTGAACTTAGCTGCTCAAAAATTTTAGATTAGAATATTATATATCCAAACTGTCCAGATAGATCACCTGTCTTCAAAGACAGCATGTCTCTCACACCCCAGCTTACACATAACTAAAATGTCTTCTAAGACCATCTGTCTGAAGAGTCCGCTTAACATGCCTAAATAAACTTCTACTATGTTAGAACACCTAAGTAAATCAATTTAGGCTATATTAAAACATATTTGTTTCATGTGCTCAATAGTTTTAGAAAAGAGTCGGTCAGTAAGCAAATTTTTTATTATTATTAATATTTTCTTTTGAATTTGAATACACTGTATGTAAATTAGATACACTGTATGTAAATTAGATACACTGTAAATTAGATACACTGTATGTAAATTAGATACACTGCATGTAAATTAGATACACTATGTAAATTAGATAGACTGTATGTAAATTAGATACACTGTATGCAAATTAGATACACTGTATGTAAATTAGATACACTGCATATAAATTAGATACACTGTATGTAAATTAGATACACTGTATGTAAATTAGACAAAATTTCAGATTTCTCATGAGGAACAAATCATGAGGGGCAGTCTAAAAGGTCTTATGGATCAGAGCAGTTTAGGTGGGTCGGTCAAGTCACATCACACAAACCCTTTTCTTTTTTTATTTTTGGCCTTATCTTGGTAGACAAGATGGTCTCTTTTGGTTCTCTAAATATTTTATAATATGTGTAATGTGTGTGAGAGAAAAAACTGACATCCATACACCACAATATGTTCGTGAATATATTTTGTTCATTATCGGTCAGTATCAAACTCAACTGATTCCTATCAATGACTCAATGAGACAGGCCTCCTTATTTCCTGGTGCTTACACGTATTTCAACATTCAATATGATTAATATAACCGTTCATAATACACCAGGAAATTATTTGATCACAATTACAAAAATCAAACCAAACCAATATTTCAATTTGTTATGATATTCATAATTAGTTTATTCACATGTGAACAGAGATCTAAAATAAAAATTATCACATAGTAAGTAGAACTTTGGTGGGTGGAACTTCAATGAGTCAAGTTTCTTGATGTTTCAAACTATTGACAAAGTCCAGATAATTTTGTTACTTAAACTACCAGTACTTATAAACAATGTAGATTTTGAACTTTTATTATCAAATTTATTGATGTTTTGAATAAAATTTAAGGCCCATTTATATAAAAACATCAAAAATTCCTAAATTTGAAGTAAAAATTTACATGTCTATGAAAGCACCCCATGAACATGTTAACAATTCTTCTTACCATATTCTCAAAATCACTCATTGTTTTAACTTCACTAAAATCAGGTTAATTTTGGCACTAATTATCAGATATCATGATCTGTAATTAAACAGTTTCAAAGCTGTCAAATACCTCATAGAGCTTCTAAAACTATGTCATCCTTTTATTACGCCGAGATAAAAATAGCATTGTAGATTTCAAAACCAGTACTGGTACTGCAATTTTAGGACATGATGATATTATGTCAAAATGAGTACTGGTACGGTAATTTTCAGATATGTTACTTCAAAATGAGTACTGATATGGTAATTTTCAGATGTTACCTCCAAATGAGTACTGGTACGTTAATTTTCAGATGTTACTTCAAAATGAGTACTGATACGGTAATTTTCAGATATGTTACTTCAAAATGAGTACTGATATGGTAATTTTCAGATGTTACTTCAAAATGAGTACTGGTACGGTAATTTTCAGATATGTTACTTCAAAATGAGTACTGATATGGTAATTTTCAGATGTTACCTCCAAATGAGTACTGGTACGTTAATTTTCAGATGTTACTTCAAAATGAGTACTGGTACGGTAATTTTCAGATATGTTACTTCAAAATGAGTACTGATATGGTAATTTTCAGATGTTACTTCAAAATGAGTACTGGTACGGTAATTTTCAGATATGTTACTTCAAAATGAGTACTGATATGGTAATTTTCAGATGTTACCTCCAAATGAGTACTGGTACGTTAATTTTCAGATGTTACTTCAAAATGAGTACTGGTACGGTAATTTTCAGATGTTACTTCAAAATGAGTACTGGTACGGTAATTTTCAGATGTTACCTCCAAATGAGTACTGATACAGTAATTTTCAGATATGTTACCTCCAAATGAGTATTGGTACGGTAATTTTCGGATATGTAACAGAATTACAATTATGAGCACAGAGGATCTGACTTATCAATATCTGACATCTTTGTTTTTGTTTATCAGGTTGAGCATGCATGAAAAACTTTCCAACTGAGTTCAAACTGGCAGTCTTATGAATATAGGCAGAATCAAATCAAATTTTTGTCAACCTACAAAAGAATTTAACAAAACCTTATCTCATATGTTTAGACCTCGTTATACAGATATTTGTGAAAAATATCTGTATAAATTAACCAAAACAAAATTTTGATACAATGTGGCTAATACTCCTTGAGAGTGCAGAAAAGCTAAATAAAAATGACATCTGAAAAGCTCTATGTCAAAACAAATTAAAATCAAGTTTTCTGATTTCTACAATAATATCAAATTTGAATCATCCATCCCTGTAGATCACTCAAATGCAATTAGTTTTTCAATCCATGGAGCAGTTCTGGAGGAGATTTTCAAAGAAGGGTACCCCACCCCCCAAGACCTATTTGGCCCCACACTAGATATACCCCTGAGCCAGTCTGGCTGAAAAACACAAAATCAGTAGACCTTGAATACTTGCTTCCTGTTAAGTTTTGTCAAAATCACTTCCGAAATTTTGGAGAAGTAAATACTGTAAAAAGTTAATGGACAGACAGACATGTACAGATGCTTGACATTAGGTGAGCTAAAATGTGGGACATTTGTAAAGGACTATTGCTGGGTTATTTTATGTCAATTTCATCATGGTTTTTATTTCACTGATAAATGACAACACCAAAATAAACAAAATTAAAACCCCAATCAAATTTCCTGATTCTATCATTAATTCAAATGTGCAATTATAAATCAATTTTCTTCAAGATATTGTGGTCAACACAAAAAATTTATTTCCACATAAATTTTCCCTACATAAGAGGTTTTACATGGGAAAATAGCCAAATTAACTCCAGTAAAAATATCTTGATATATACATCTTAAGTCACAGATTTGATTTCACACACGTCATCACCAGGTTTGCATTGAAAGATAAAGTTTAGACAATTGAGGATGGAGACAAGCATGTTATGGACAAATAACAAAAAAAATATTGATTTCAGAATTCAGATTACTGCAGAATTTTCATATAACAAAGAAGAGTACACTTAGAGGGATAATATAAAGTGGAAAATGATGGGGGAATACCAAGTGTTATTATTCCATTATAGGCCCACTATAACTTTTTCATAATTCTAGATTCCATCGTTCTTTTATTTCATCTTGAGGAAAGATTTGTGATATTATGTAGCTGTTTTTAAATACCCAAGATTGAAGATTAGGGAGAACAACTAAATAGTTTTCCATAGGCTACAATGGTTTGTCCTATATATCAAAGCCCCTTTTCTGCCAATTTTGGGGAAATGCCATTGCAATGCAGTTGGGAATTTTATTGTGATTTTTTGTCAGACTGGGAAAAAAGTTTGCACACATGTTAATCCGACTGTGATGGAATATCTTTTTAAATTCATTGCTCTATGAGATAATTCATTTTTCAATAAGATCATGGACAGTAGGCCTATACCAAATTGGAATATTTTTTTATCAAATTGAGAAGAAAACATATTTTGCACTGGGAATGGGCCCAAATTTGAGCCCCATGGAGACTACAGAAAAAGTCCTGGTATATGTTATCTTTCAAGCAAGTGTTGACCTATAAATTATACATGGATCTGTTCATCCTCCTTTCTCGAATTAGAATATAAAAACATGTCATAGGCAAATGTATCTTGTTTTCTGTGAATATTTCAACCCCCAGCAGTTTCATGGTGAATGGACATTAAATTATGAATTCAAATACTTTCCGAAAAAATTGGCTCTAATTATATCAAAGTAACAGTAAAAACCATACTGATTTAGCAATTACAATTCTTTATACAAAACAATATATACCAATCAGACACCACGTTACATCCAAAATAGCAGCTCTGCTAACAATATATACCAATCAGACACCAGGTTACATCCAAAATAGCAGCTCTGCTAACAATATATACCCATAAGACATCAGGTTACATCCAAAATAGCAGCTCTGCTAACAATATATACCAATCATCAGGTTACATCCAAAATAGCAGCTCTGCTAACAATATATACCAATCAGACATCAGGTTACATCCAAAATAGCAGCTCTGCTAACAATATATACCAATCAGACACCAGGTTACATCCAAAATAGCAGCTCTGCTAACAATATATACCAATCAGACATCATGTTACACCCAAAATAGCAGCTCTGCTAACAATATATACCAATCAGACATCAGGTTACACCCAAAATAGCAGCTCTGCTAACAATATATACCAATCAGACATCAGGTTACACCCAAAATAGCAGCTCTGCTTTCTCTACCTCCTCAAACCAATTAATTTCAGGAGTATTTAGTTGTATCTCACTTTAGTTGATAATCAGGTGCTAAAAGTTCTGTAAGTCTGAGGTCCAGGACCAACATATTTTACTTTCAGACCTTGTTATTTGCTGTCCGTGTGATTCTGAGGTCCAGGACCAACATATTTTACTTTCACACCTTGTTATTTGCTGTCAGTGCGAGTCTGAGGTCCAGGACCAACATATTTTACTTTCAGACCTTGTCATTTGCTGTCCATGCGAGTCTGAGGTCCAGGAGCTTCATATTTTACTTTCAGACCTTGTCATTTGCTGTCAGTGCGAGTCTGAGGTCCAGGACTAACATATTTTACTTTCAGACCTTGTCATTTGCTGTCCATGTGAGTCTGAGGTCCTGAGGACCAACATATTTTACTTTCAGACTTTGTCATTTGCTGTCCATGCGAGTCTGAGGTCCAGGAGCTTCATATTTTACTTTCAGACCTTGTCATTTTCTGTCCGTGTAAGTCAAAGGTCCAGGAAAAAGATATTTTATTATCAGACCTATTATCATTTTCTGGCCATGTGAGTCTGAGGACTTAAAAACTCTGCATCAGAGAATATCTATTCTGTCATTTTGTTTTCTAATTCTAAACTTTCCGTTTCCTTGACAAAGTTCAGTTACCTGTATTTCTGCATAACCCTCAAGGCCAGCTGTATTGTCTATATTGATATTGTGATTGGACCAAGATGTTGAGGACAGGACCAAGGCAAACTTTAATTGTAAAGTCCTGGGCAGGTATTCATAAAGATTCTTAAGTTTTATACTTAAAGTAATACTTAAGTAGAAAATAAATTTTTGGCTAAGAAATAATTCTTAAGTGAAATTTACAAAGATGCTAAGAGTAATTCTTAGCTAAGTAATATTTAAGTATGTTACCAAGGGAAATCTTGGGAAAGCCCAGTTTGTAAATAGATTTTGCCAACCAAAACATCAATCTGGTACCCACCAAAGAATGAATAAAGCTGAATGAAACTCAAGATGACCATTTTTTTCTGAGATTTTGAAAGCTCAAATATTTGATGCTTTGAAATTAAAACTGACCCGATATCCTCCTATAATAAACTTGATCAATTTCTGCAGTTATTGCATGCATGTAACAGGCATTTTCAGAGTGACAGGCTTATCCGGTGTTGAATTTCTTTCAAGATATTAATTTCTTTTTTTTTCATAGGAAAAGTCTCCCGCGAAGTCACATTGTCTTTACTAAACTGTACAGAATTGTTAGGTTTCTTGTTACAACCTTCCTTTAAAATTTCTTCTGTAACATTGTATTTCTTTATGAAAAAGAAAACTTAAGAAATTCTTAACTCATTTTGGAGTCTTCTTTAGTACTCATAACTTTAAGCACATTCTTAAGTGCTAGGTAAGTTTATGAATTATACTTAAGAATTTCACCCACATTTGAGAAATTTCTTAACCACTTAAGTAAGAAAACAGTTACTTGAGTATTTTTCATACTTAAGTATAGACTAAGAATCTTTATTAAAACCGGCCCTGGACCCAAGAAGCTGGAAAAATTATTTTAGCCCTAATAATGTTCCTAAAAGCCACCCTTCTTGAACTATTCTAAACATATATATATATATATATATATATATATATATATATATATATATATATATATATATATATATATATATATATATATATATGCCTACATGAATTAACTGTTAAATTGCGAGGGACCAACCCTTGGTAAAATCTGTCAAATACCAATTCATTATTTTTGGTGGAAATAAACGGGTGCCCGCTCGCCCGAGACGACTGAATTTTCGATCGGGCGAATTGTTTTACGTACGATACTACGAAGTCGCCCGTTTGGCGATTTGATTTCAGGAATGTTTTTGCCACTTTTTGGGGCCGTTATTCGGCCCATTTCCAATCGGAATTAGTATTTTTTCCCCCTCAATTTTGGTCCTTCAAATTCCCAATCTGATTAAGCTAAAATTTTGACATGTTAAGCTTTTATCACAATGAAACTAGAAGTACAACCATTCTGCTTAAGTTTCGAAAAGTGATCCATTTCCTTCTATTTGTAGTTTAAATGGATTGCTAAAAACGAGTTAGAAATTAAAATAATTATTTTATTGACGTTAGTCTTTACCTCGTGGCCAAAAATGTCACAGAACACATCGTGTGTTGACTGTTGTTGCTTGCAGTTTATGGAGGAAATGGAAGTTGGGTGTGTGTAATAAATGAACAAATACCGAACGGAACTATATTTCAGGATGTGTTAAAATGATGATACATATACATTGTATAAAAGTTATAAATATCTTAATCAAATATAGGTGAATGATAAAAAGAAAATAAGTTGTTGTGAATAAAAGTTTTAATGAGATACTTAAAATGGATAGTTATTGCTTTAAAAAATGAAAACTTTTGTGATTTGCATCAATTTAAACACACAGTAGTTACATATATTTATTAAAATAGCAATAAATCAATAAAACTCTAAATCCAAAATCGACTCATGAGTTGTTTTGTTGTTGTTGTTGTTTTTTTTTTGTTTTTGTTTTTTTGTGGGCAACCAAATTTTCATGGCGGGCATGCACAATTTCAGTATAACACTTGCCTGGCTGAGCAAGTTGTTAAAAATGTTTAAGTCACAAACTGGTATTCCATTGAAAACATAATGCATTCATAACTTGAATGTCTTTATCGGTACTTAAAATTATTACACTGCGAAATACTGAACAAATTATAATCACAACTGCAATAAAATATAAAAACTCGGGGGAAATTTCAAGATCCGCCTAACGTTTATAAGTGTAAACAAAGTAATACTTGCAACGTTAACAAATTAGACCAAAGTCCTTTAAACGATTTCTTTTCAAAGAAGGTTAGGTACGAGAGCTAAAATCCACCTGTAGAAATTAAACCGTATCTTATTACCTACCTTCCCTTCCTAATGACAATACATAGATATATTACAAGGAGCAACACAAGTGTAAGTCACTCAACTAAACGGATACAATATATATGCTCTTATAAAGTAGAACACGTGCGTGCTCTACAATTATGGGGGAGTCATTTTTCAAAAATATTTTACGAATACTTTAATATTACATCATAAGTCATGTAAGTGCATCGTGCACTCAATGGAAATTCGCCATTTCCTTCCATAACGCCAGACATTTCTGTCCTAATATGCTGGCAAAATAATATCAACCACACCTACACGGGTACATGAAGTGGAAAAACCTAATGTCAATATTTGGTGTTTCTATGTCATGTAAAACATTGGGACGCGCATGTGTGGGAATTCCATTTTAACATTTCCTAAAACTAGTGACACCGTACAAATATTGATATACAAACTACCTTAATTGTCTTCATTACAAGGGAAAGATATTGTTTACCTGTTTATAGGTTTATACTGCCGTGAACTGAGCTATACTGCATACATTCGTGGAAAATATGCTCTCCTTGGTTAAAACTACTTTTGTGCCCTTATCTTAGATCTTGTTGAATCCGCCTATAAGTAAACCTTATCAATGCTAAATGTTAGATTGAACAGCAGTCCTAAAGTTGAAGGTCAACTGAGTTGTGGTACCGATTTTCGGTTAATCCGAGATAAAAAAAACCCCGGTCATTATCATTTTTTCCCCCAGAGAGACAGAAGGACGCAAAATTTAATTTTCGCGTTTATACGTGTTTAAGCGATAAAACAATAAAATAAGATTTGAATTATTTAAAGTCGGTATAAAAGTACAACATTGGCAGCATTAGCTCTAGAGCTATTAGACCGACTATGCAATGGTTTTAACATAATTGCATAGATCTAACACGAACATAAATGACTAGATAAGCGATTTAAAATCAATTAGAATTTATAATGCGTCATTTTTGCAGCATATGTTTATAAATCACAAAACTTCAAATACAGAATAATTGGGGACTCGGTGACAAAAACGATACAGTTGGGGGTAATTTACAACACACACATACACACACTGAAATTCTTTAAAGGTGTAATAATCAGAAATAAACTTGGCTGATGGGCCTCTTGAGAGTACAAGATTTCCGAGACGAAAGATATTTACAATCTCCATTCATATTTTCATAATGGAATATTTTGTAGGATATAAAGTTACTATGACCGGACGTTAGCGATGAAGTCTAATTGACAGAAAATATCGTCTTGAGCATTTTCACTTTGGTATTATGTTTACAATATTTATAACTACTAGGTCGTTGCCACTGCTGGTGGACCGTTTGAGTCCCCAAGGGTAAACATTGATACTCTTATACTAAAGTAATATTTGGCACTGATAACACAATTTAAATTCCAAAGTTCTCTAAAGCTAAGATAGTCAACTTTTTACAGTGGTTACTCTTTTTATTATTTGGCCTTGTATGATACCACTTTCTCTTTAGAAAATACATATATATTTAAAATTGGAGCTCAACTGATGAAGTATAATTGAAAAAACGATCGTCTTGAGCATTTTAACTTTGGTAATATGTTTATAATATTTTGAGCTTGAGTACTGGGCCCGAAATCACCAAATTTACTCAAGCTCAACTAACTTTTCACGAGTTTAAGGTAAAACACGCAAAATCTATTCTATAACTGGACATGTTTGTATATTTACGGCATACGATTGTAAATTATTGCTAATTCATAGAAAATTTCAGAAATATTAAAACAATTGTTTGAGCACGTACTCAAATTTTGAGTACCGTACTCTACATACTCAAATTCTGAGTATCGTACTCGGAGTGTTTATTCATTTTTACAGGAAAATCATAAGTGTATCGCCAAATTTTATACGAGAATGATGAAAAATAATAATGTTTCCTAATCAAACCCAAAAGTTTTACAAACTATAAAGTAGTCAAAATAATAAGATAAAAGTTGAGTATTGAGTAAATTTTGTGACTTCGGACCCAGTAAATTTCGTGAACTTCGACCCTCTCCCAAGTGCATGCACTTTGATGCAGACGAAGTATTCTTAATGAACGAAATAACTCGAGAATCGCTAAAGGCATACAAGCTGTAAAATGGATGAAAAGTTTAAAATATTTGATGTTAGAATGTCAATACTAGTAATGGGCGAACTTTCGTGGATGACAGGAATTTCAATCATATTACAAGTATTTCAATCATTCAAGGCATATGTTATGTTATGATATGTAAAAACTAAGGTATTATAAAAAAAAATTTAATGTCCTCCAAAATGAAATATCAGTATGCGAAAAAACAGTAAAACACTCAAATTTCACAAATTTTCGGCCACTTGGCCTTTATCAAGTGAAAGACAACAATATGTATATCAGTTACATAGTATTAAGTCTGCACAATACAAAATTCCAGTGCAAATTTAAGGTCTAATTTAAATTGAAGGTATTTTATCTTTTTAGTTTTTTAATCAAAGTTTTGGTCAAATCTCAGGATATTCAAAATGACAGTCTGTATGCCTTTAAACGTATGTTTGACGAAATCGGGTTGAGAGTGACATAGGCACTTCACATTGCAGACACAGTAGCCCATGTATCTACAAAATGTACGTGTATGTATTACATTATTACATTGAAATTTAATGATCATTTAATTAATTGTATATATGCGTTTTTTTCTAAATCTTAAAGCACCTCATTAGACAGGCGTAGTTCGCGCAAATATTGTGGTAAAAATTAAGACGTGCCAATGGATAATCGACAGTCATCGTCCATTAGAATATAATATATTAG
The DNA here is from genome assembly GCA_030159075.1 of Atrina japonica. Lineage (NCBI taxonomy): Eukaryota > Metazoa > Mollusca > Bivalvia > Pterioida > Pinnidae > Atrina > Atrina japonica. The sequence goes on from BROG01000099.1 coordinate 1,352,720, forward strand.
ATATAAAAATGGTCTCAACATGAAGAACATCCTAACATAGACCAAAAGAGACTCGAGGGGTGCCGAACCGCTCAATCGACATTAACATTACCCATTCAACACACCAAGAGTAATATTGATATCATATATAACACGTTTTATATGGACGTCGGTAGCGGTTATGTACAGCTTTCTCTATGGTTTATTTCCTCCGTAATAACCGATTCAATCAATCAACCTAGCTGTGACCAGTTTCACTTATGTTTTTGTCAATGGTACCAGGAGCACCCCAGACGGTATTGTCTTTACCGGGCGAGTGTATATTCAAAATTGACAACACGGCAGTTTGTTTTATTTGAACCGGCGCTGTCTTACTTTAGGTAAGGTTCTAACCACTTGGGCGCGGAGGCCCGAAAACATAATGGAAGGTTCAGGGCAATATAACGTAAAACATTGCCAAGTTTTCTTTTCATCTGTTCACTCCTACGCAAGGACAGTGAAATGTTTAAATTTTTAATGTCACTTTTATTAATGAACGGGAGAGGGATTGGGTTTTAAATCATCGTCGTCGTCGTCGTTTTCATTGAAATATTTCTGTGTATTCAATTTTTTTTCCTGCCGTCCAAGATGATGTATAACACACTACGAGAAGATACAGTATGCAAGGAGTTTTTTGTCTGGAGATATTTTCGTCAAGGGTTATTTTTTTCCGATTTTAAATATATTTGTCTTTCGTTAAATTCACTTTAATTATGTAAAAGGTATAGTCCTAATACAAATATCCCAGAATTTCGCTTTGATTTTAAATTCGAGTTACGTCTAAGGACGGAAAGGCAAACATTAAACAGAGGCGAACATTTCAAGGTACGTATGTACGTAAAACGCGCTTACCCTCCGTATTTCACGATGCCGGATAAAGTCAGCTTGACTGTATGGAGAGATGTTAGTTAACAATTACATGCACATATATATACTGTTTGAAGGCTATATACCACTACATGTAACACTAATAAAACTCAAGTACATGAATGAATTTAACAGTTTTGACTTGCTCAAGCAAAGCATGAAAATGGCAGAAAATGTCCAAAATGTTTCCTGTATTTTCACTTCCATCATCACTTTCAAGTTGTATTTTTAACAAATCATGTTATATAAAAAATAAACTACAAAGAGACCGCCTGCAGTTTATAACCTCATTATCAATACCGTCTCCCAATATAGAAAGACAAAATTGAACGTGATTTGATATCATTGTGATCAGACATTGGAAAACCAATAAAGAGTTAAAACATGACAGTTGTAAAAAAAAAAGATAAAATGAAGAGGAAATGGTGGTAATAAGCAAGGAAATGGGGGTGGGGGGCTTACTGAGGTCATATCATTCATTCCATATTTTTGTGCGTGAAATGTTTTTTTGTTTGTTTGGTTTTTTTTTAATTTTGCAGTCAAAAATCATCGACCTTTATAGATATATCTATAGTCCGTCAGGATGTAGCATGTTTTAAAACTCCTTACAGGGACCGTTGTACAACCCCGTTAAAATAGACAAGGAACCCCATAAAATAACCGAACAAATTACCGCTATATTACTTCTATACTATTATACTATGGCCCTTAACTAATAATCTAATATCAAGATCATACTGTTACCTGATAGAAATGTAGTCGCACTTGCACAGGAAATCCTTGTCAATAAAGACGGACACAAATAACGTTTGTCCTATTTATCTAGAGTAACACAGAAAAAACTTACCTTATTTCCGTTTAATACTTTAAAAGTTATGACACAGATAGAGGAAAAACCCACTACAATGAGTCATTTGCTCGCAGTTGACATATCGTAAAGTGAAAGTACCAAAATTCCAATTAATGTAGTCTAACAATAGACTGTAGGGATTTCCTATTCCTATTAGTGCAAATGTAAAGCGAAAGTGAAAGTAAAAAGCTTACGTTTTTCGCATTAATGAATGAAAGTTAATTTTGGTAGTATCTTGGCGAACAGACTGTAGCAAGTAGTGTCAAGGTGACATAGCAGTATTTATGTTGTCAAAATCAAGGACAATTAACTCGTGCATAGCACTTTAATCTATTTATGTTAACTCGATCAACATATATAGTGTTATCATGTATTTTGAATGAATGGCATCGTTCCAGATCACTGATTTGATTTATTGATCACCCGATTTACTGTAGGTTTATATTTTCGTAAAACTATGCTTGATCTAAATGTTGGTGAGACATGTCAACGATAATTGATTCACTCGTACTTAAGTACGTCAAAGACACTTAAGTAACATCTTAAATAGGAATTCAAGAAGGATTTACTAAATACAAACACACTCACATTGTATATATATAATTTTATAAAATGACAAATATTTCGATGGTAACATTTTGTTTTTTAAATTATTTATTGATCAAAGATGTGAAATGGTAATTTCTAGCTCTTCCAATATTAAGTTACATAAGAATAAACAAAATAAATTTTAGAATCTAATATACCAAACTAGAAATTGGGCAAATAAATTTATGTGATCGTGAAGTTCATAAATGAATATCATACATATTTTTTGTTTGGCTATATATTACAGTTTTCGCTGTCTGCAATACTAAGCTAGATGAAACCAAGACCCATACTTTCCAATATGAATAATAATGTGTAATATCACACAAGTTCTACATCATGACCCATAAATGGCAAGTTGGAGAGAATTGGCCCAGCAGTTGTTGTTGTTTTTTTTTTTTTGATTGTCACTCGACGTTTTTTTTTTATCATACAGTGGTGGCGTTTTTTTCAATGGAGAAGCGGACCCAGTTACAATGAACCCAGTAAGAGTGTCTGTTAGTTTTAGTGCTGCTTTTTGCCACACTCAACTAATTTGGAGAAGTGAACCCAGTTACAATGTATCCAGGAAGACACCAACAATCTTCCACAACTAGCAAACTTCATAGCAAAATCAGCTTTGGTTTCAGTGGAGGAGATAGGTTTTCATACAATAATGGATAACACAAAATGTGAAATAGATCCTCTGGCCCTGAAATGACCAATTTTACTCAGCACTCAAGCTCAACTAACTTTTTGTGATTTTAATGTAAAAATACACAAAATTTAATCTGTAATTAACTGGAAATGTTTGTATAATGATGGCATACAATTGTACATTTAAATGATCAAAATCATTTCTGATTTGAAATAAACTTCACAAACATTAAGATATTGTGTATGCACTCAAATCCTGAGTATGGTACTCAACCTGTTTTCATTTTTAACAGGACAATCATAAGTATGACACAAAAATTTATGTGTGAATAATGAAAAATAATAATCACTCTAACCCAAAAGTCTGTATAGTTAATATATTAAAATAAAAGTTGAGTTTTGAGTAAATTTGGTGACTTCAAGCCCAGCAGAATGATGGAGGTTCTATTGTTTATATCCTACTAAATTTTAAAATTTCTTCATCATTAAGAGACTTCACAAGTTGAAGGTAATGTACCACAATTTTGACCTATGCTATCGATTTGAGGTCATTGCAGTGAGGATTCTTTAAAATGTCACAACTACGATGACCAGTCTTACTCAGAGAATCACTTTTCCCGACTTTCTGATGAGACAGTAAAAACCGAGTTTCCGTGTGACAGTAGGTGTCGGCACATTAAAGAACGTCACTGCTTAATGGCCATAAGTGCCGAGCATAAGCCAAACATTTGAAGCCCTTCATTGGCATTTGGTGGTCTCCATATGAGTTAAAGATTCTTGAGTGGGACGTTAAACAACAATACAACAACAACACTTGGAACACTCAACTTTCACTTATTATGCTGAGTTTTTGATGAAGGGAAAGTCAGTTTTCTAAATTTTGGGCACCTGCATGAAGATGAATGTCTTACCTAAACAATTTGGCACTGACAAAGAGAATCCTCTGTACCAACCTACCTACCTACACATATATAAAGTGGAGCAGTCAAAGAAAGATCAGAATACTATTAAAATATATATAAAATTTATTGAAGCCTTTATAATTACATGATTATGTTTTACAATGACTAAGATGAATGACATAATTATAAACCTAAGATGTCATTACAGACTCATGATCTCTGTATATATCATCACAGTAATACGTTTCACTGGTACAATACCTGTATTGACTCTCCAGGTGTAACATATAAACAGTGTGAAAACCTACCTGTATTGACTCTCCAGGTGTAACATTATAAAAAGTGTGAAAACCTACCTGTGTGCCTCTCTATAATTGTACAAATATGATCCTTCAAAATAGATATTATTACATGTTTCACCAATGATTGATTAAAAAAAATTAAAAAGGACACAACCAACATGACGGGAGTCACCATTACTTCTGAATATTAAATTTTGACTTGGAAATTTATATAGGTCTACCAAGGTAAAATGACACATGATTACAAACACAACAGGTCTATAATAAATCATAACGGGGCTGACAGATTTGTTTTCAGCAACAAAATTATTAGAGCTACAGTAATACATGGAGTCCAGTTTTACCTGTGTATTCCTATTTTTGAAAAATAAACAGTATTGTTTTGGTTTTTGACAGAACCTGGATGTGCCATTTTACCTTGGTAGACCTGTACTACATATTACAATAACACTGCAGGTACCACTGTCTGTGTGATATGGACCGACATATTGCAACATAATGATAAACACGTTTCCGCTGGTCAATATTTCCTGTTAGTGTAGTTAAATATGTACATAGATCAAAATGCATAACACAATTTCCAATTTTTCATTTGAATACCTTTTCTATATAAGCTAGCAATAAAAAATTCTGAGTACAAAATTGTTGGTGAAAATGTATATGATAAGAATGTAATGTCAAGTTATAATATACAGAGTAAATGGTAATACCAGTAGTTTATGTTTCACACGTTCTATAAAGTTGAGAGAACGGATATACGTTGATTGACATCCTGGAGACATTCAAGATACTGGAAACCTTTTCACAAAAAGTTGTACTTCAATAATCAGTATGTTTACCATATGACTTATCATACAAAATTTACTGATGGTCATTTTACCAGCTTTTGTGAAATGATGCCCTGGAATGTATTAGTATCACTTAAAAATAGATATCATCCCTGACTAACTAGGAGTCTGAATCTTTCCTCTCCTGAATGTAGAACAAACCAAAATGTATATATAGTATTTTAACTTAATCAATGTAAGGAACAAAGAGCAATATCATTAATTTTATAAAAAATGGAATGATGAATAGCTGTTAAGTGTAATCTCTCTCTCTCTCTCTCTCTATATATATATATATATATATGTGTGTGTGTGTGTGTGTGTTAGAGGAAAGTTTTTCAGTATATGAGCACAAACTGTAATTTCCGGAGGTATTCAAATAAGATAATCTGGATTCTCTTGATATCCTTTCCTTATTAATGAATTTAATTTCCATGTGAATGATCTTCCATAGATCTCAAATGTATGTCTTATTACTACTTTTGTACCTTTCTAATTAAGGACAGGACCTAATTATTCCATAAAAACTCTGTGGTAAAACTTATGTTGAAATGATAATTCTACCTTAATATCCAGCAATAATCTGTACTTGAAAATTGTAGATGAATTTCTGATGCAGCACTTTATATCCTTTCCTCATCAATTACTCAATTCATTCATTCATTCATTTTGTATACCACAGCTTCATAAGATGAATAAAGACCTCTTAAAACTATGTATAAAATGTAGTGATAATATACATGTTATAAAAATCTGTACATTATTACAATAGAATATTTACAATAACGATTAATTACAAGGTTATCAAAATACACACATAATTGGTTCATGAATATTCATTAATGACGGTTACAAAAATAACCCATTTACATATATCAAAGATAAAAATATATATTAGTATATATACAATATATAAAATCTGGAATGTGTGAAATCAGTAATGTACCAAATTTACATTTATGGATGAAAATATAAAAAAATGATCTTGTTTTAAAAATTCAAAACATTTGGGTTTGAATCTATGTAATTCAATTACACAAATGACATACAATAATTGCAACCCCAATCCCCCTCTTTTATTTCTAGACATTTACCAGTTATTGAATAACTTCAGATATGTAATGTACACTTCACTAGAAACTCTATGATATATAAAAATGTTACATTAGACAAAATATGCATGGTAATTCACATTTAGATTATATCTCTGAAATAACAATTTACACATTCTATGTACAAGGTGAAAATTTGTGGAAAAATGATATAGAGTTTCAAAAAGTGGACACTCTTTTGTTGTTCTGAGATGGAAAAATAAAAAAAATATCAGAAAGTAGAAGAAATGAATTTTTTAAAAGATATAATGTGAAATATGTGGAATATCCATGTACCACGAAAACAACGACTCCCAAGTTTCCTGTCTAAATGTATGGCACAAATTCTTCCAAACCATAATTAAATAGATATTCAGTATGGTTTCAATTCAACATGAAGTGTTGTATCAAAAGAGAAACTTAAAAACATAATTCATTTGGCCTTTTCTTTAGATGTTGCACATAAATATTCCTTCATATATGAACAAAGTATTAAAAGTTTGTGTCAAATAAATCCAAATATACAGTGCAAATGTTCACAATTTAACTTTTTTTCTTGGCAACTTGTGATCAATGGAAGATTAATACAATACTGAAGAAGGGAAACTGACTGAAAAATTTACTTGCCTTTTCCAAATCATATTAACTTAAATAGCTCGACTATATTCACACATGATTCCTTTTTGCTGACAGCCCCTTAAAATAGCTGTAAATATCACATCCTTTCTTTATCTTCTTGATCCACTTTTATAATAACAAACAAATGCTTGCCATTATGATTCTGGCATTAAAAATTGTACAATTAAACATTATTATGAGAATGGCATCTTCATAGACACATAGCCATTAAGGGGGGATAACTGAAATCAAAATAATGATTTTCAGTGTCTTGTAGTCTTTACCTAATCTAACCATGCAGTATTAGTACACAAACATGGATAAAAAGAATTACAATGTCACAAACTACAGTATCGATGTGAACACGCCTATCTACACTTATATGTTTTTGGAGGGAATAATGATGGAAAGAAGAAAGAAACAAAAAGCTTCAACAATGTCTTCCCATTTCTACACGTCTGTCTAAATGAGGGTAGATAATGACTGAATTACAATATCTGATTCTCTGAGTGAATAATAATTAACATAATCAGCGTTTTAAAGCACTTCCTGACATCATCTTCCATACGACATTTTTAAATGCAGTAGATCAAATTTCTGTGCTGTAGATGATATCTTCCATCCTCTGCTTGGAGTTGTAATATTGCCAATACTAAGAAGTCCGTAGAATGTATCGTTTGAGTAACAGCCCAATGATAAGAGAAACTATCGTGATGCTCGCTTTGAGCACCGTCGCTACGTTAAAGAACGGACAGTATGGACACTGATACGATCCACACACATAACAAATGTTCAGAGTAAACAAGTTATACGTCGTGTACATCAGCGTCGTGTGCATTCCTGGAAAAAAAGACGTGTCAATTAATTAATACTATGAAATTCCGTCTATAGGCCAAAAAATAATTAATCATTAGTTTCTCGGGCACTTTTTCAAAAAATCTGATGAGGCAGGCAGGTTTATTTTTTGGCCGGAATGATTGTAATTTTTACACACTTTTGAAGCAATGTACAATGTATATAAAATTTTAACAAAACCAACACACTTTTCATTAAATCATTTATTGAAGACATTAAACAAAACCTTTATATTTTGAAAATCAGCTGAGTTAGTTTCTTTTCTTTTTATCATGTTCTGCAGTCATAATATGCTTCCTTTTTAAAGGAGCACTTTTTGTTGAGCATTCAGAACATACAGGATATGAACCAGTCTCCTTGTGGAGACTATCATCAGTACCACAGTAAAAACAAATATCTCTGAAACAAGTGCTACTGAAGTAAGGCACCTCAATAGGTTTTGTAAATATCAAGTTACTCCCAGGATCAGAACTATGTTGGGAGTCACAATCATTATCATCATTTTCTTGAAGGTTTTCGTTTTTGTTATGGCTGTCAGACTCTATGTGGTATCTTGTATATCTCCCAAAAACAGACACAACATCATTTACTCATAGAGATTTCATAACCTTATTGGTATATTCACTTTTACTTCTCCAAATTTCCACAAAACTTGCAGAATATGACTTGTACCGTGCTGGGGTTCAATGAATTATTGAATCGGCACATTAAATTGTAACTTGTTCATTTTTTCAAAAGAAGAATATATATATTAATCTAACAATGATACGATTAATTTAAAAGGATTACTTTGACTAGACAGGGGTCCAATTCAAAGTTGGTGTGCAAGTCTATACTAATGTACATTAATGTTATATGATTCTTTATTCCACTGAAACCAAGTAATCCACAGTTGTGTTGACCACTGAGAGTGAGAGGTTGAAAGTACAATTTCCCAAGTTAAACTAGCAAGTTACGACAGACTTTCAAATGAACATTAGTAAAACGGGCCTCTGTATCCTACATTTGAAAATGAACATACCACTCACAAATAGTCAAAATATTACTTTTAAGTCGATAAAATTATTGTTAAAATGATATATTTTGTGGGGAAAAATGAACAAGTAATAATTTAAGGTGCCAATTCAGTAACTTCTATGCCAATTCAGTAAATAAGTGCCGATTCGGTAATTCGTGGTACTGCCGAGCTGGATACGCCCAATTCCCAAGGTATATATTTCCATCTGCAATACATGTAAACAATTCGTTTACATTGCAGTTTTCTCTATATCCTACAATAATACTCCATTCAAGAATAATCCATGCCCCACAGACAATCTGTGTTGATAATAAACTTATTTTACCACCGGCATCGAAGTTCAAGCATATAGTAACTAAAGGTAACGCCAATCTACATCTTAGTCAAATGAATGCTTAATTTTCAAAATCGGATATGGTATAACACAAACCGATTGAAAATTCTGGAAATTTGTGGAATTGAAAATCCAAAAGAAGAAAAAAAAAAACGATAAAAATTTAGAATGCGGCATCATCTTTGGTAATGCGGTGGTGCCCGAGAAACTAATGATTAATTTTTTGGGGCCTTACCAGTAATGTTTTTTCATACAATATACCTGCAAATTTTTACTTCGGTTTAATTTTCTTGCTCCAAGATGAGAGGATGAATTTAACATGAAAGTGAAATTTTGAAGCTATGTAATTGATGTACAGACATACATGCTATCTATTGGACTATGGTGATTTAGGGTGATTTTAATACAGGGCGAATAGGTTTCCTGTCGTAAAATGGTGAAAATAACAAGGCGCCAAAATTTTCACCGTTACATTTTTGGGGATCCCCTCATTAAAAAATCCTGCTATAGAGATATGACAGCTTTAAGGGTCAATGACATAATCAGATAGGTACATGATTTATGCTGACCATCAAAGGTGTTTTAAAATAATTATATATCAATCATCCACTGATTGACAGTTAACTGATGATAAGAGAGTCAGTTTGTGGACTGACTGATCAGAACTGTGATATTGGCAATTAAAATAGTTATAAATACATGTTATGGTCTCAAAATCAATTTCTAATGCATTCCAACAATAAAAAAGCTAATACTTTCCTACTTCAAACTGTGGCGATTGTTTTTAGGTGTAATTTCTCTACCAAGATCACATGGTTGTAATTATCCAAAGACATAACTGCCAGTCTCCTCATACACAGAAACTATGCACCAATCAAGTTTTTATGATTAAAATCAAAAGATTACCTGGTTCATAATAGTCGTACACGGTCATTTTGTGTTGAATGGTCATGTTGGCTACCGGATACCATCTGTGAGCCTCGAACGGAATACAGGACTTTCTCTGGTCAAGCTGAAAGCAGGAAAATAGACTCGATCAATGAACTTGAAAGTGACAAATGACATGTACTTGTTTTATACGTTCAACTCATTATAATGGTCAGGCTGGGATCAAAGTAAAATTGCTGTTATTTCAAATATACTTTTATATTAAATGCATAAACATCCTTTATCGCTAAACTCTATTGCTGATCTATTATTCTTAACCAAGGAATAGTGCCTTAGTGAATGATGCTGGTCAATCCTTAATCAATAATTAGTGCCTACCTTAATCAAAGGTAAGTGCCTAAGTCAATGATGCTGGTCAATCCTTAATCAATGGTAAGTGCCTAAGTCAATGATCATGACTTTCATTTCTTGTCCAGTGCTAAGTGACAATGGAACAACCATTTCCTGTGTTAACTTATTCACTCCTGTAGCTACATTTGGACTCTCCCATTTCAAAGAATGGTTAGGTCCACTGTCAGAATTCAGGAGTGTATGATTGAGAATCTAAATTCGAAAATGATTTCACAAGCAATATCAAGATGTTCATTCATGAATCATGACAGTAGACCCGGCTATTTGTTGATTTACTGTATAGTTGTTAAATTTCGTGGAGAGAAAATTTTGCTTTTTTCTGAAAGGAACTTATTCACTGGTATTAAATTTCACGCAAGACTAGTTATGAATTGTCTTTCTGATACGTCATAAGTGTAAAGTATTATATTCATGAGTATTTATTTTCGTGGTATTTTCTTTGACCATGAATATAGCAAAAATAAACCCCCGCAAATAAAAACAACTATACAGTAGTGTGGGTCCAAAAGTGACGGGTAGACAAGTTCAAGAAGTCTAAAATATGACCCAGACTGGGAGCAAATTGGGGTGTCTTGCTTGCTACTCTATTTCAATTGACTTTGTCAAACCTGAGATTGACCGCTAATAGTGGTCTAGTGGTGGAGTGCTTTGAGTGAAAGGTCCCAGCTTTGAATCCTCCAAAACACATGTCGTAATGCATTCTCTAAATGCTAACTTCAAGGTCAATACATCAGACATTAAGAAACTTGATAATGGGAGCTTTAAAATATTTCAATCCACAATGAACATTACAAGGTGATTATAATATATGCATCCTTACATAGTCAAAGTAAAAAACAACTTTGCGTCCATAAAACTCGGCTCTCTTGAGGTTCGGTGGGTTTCTGGAATACACAAGGCTCCGAAGTGTGTCGTTGGTTATAACATAGCCAGACGGAATATCAATTTCCAAAACAGTTAAACCTGACTGCTGACCCTTCTGGGTATAAAGCCAACTGCAATGAAATAATATGACACGAGTGATTTGTACAATACGTGATGATGAATACTATAAATTATTTAGGTGATACAGGTACTCAAAAGAAAATGGATTACTAAATCTGGTCAAAATGAAGTTTTGTTTACATTTTCTCTTCCTGGGAACTTTAAAATAAAAGCATTTACCACTCTGCTTTGAATTGACAGGTCTATTTTCATCCATTTTTTTTTTTTTAAATTATATTGTATATCTAGAGGCCACACTGCTCATACATCTTAAATGACTTACCTGACACAAGGGTTCATGTGCATGGTAGAGAAATTTCTACCGGTGTAAAAGATGTCCTCATTTTGGAGCAGGTAAAACTGTATGGAATCCACTGGATTTCGGATCTGGAATGTTTCCTCAACGTTGACCGTGGTAGTTAACTGTAAAAACATACACAGTATACTGTATAATTTGTTTATGTAATTAACGCTTTACACTACACTCAAGCAATTTTTCAGTTACATGGATGTGGCCAGTTTTTAAAGGCAGAGGAGGGAACCTGATTATAATTTACCATAAATTCATACTGTCCTTCAAGGAGTGAACAAGCAAGCACTTTCCCATCTGTTCAGCTTGGATTCTATACAGCCTCAAACCAGAGCTGTAAGATGGTTTTGAAGGCAACTCCTACATGTCCTACTCAGAAACTGCGGCTTCAAATTATCATGATAAAATACAGAAATAAACATACAGATATCACATTCACTTATAGTGACCAACGCTGAATGTTAAACTCTACATATTATATATTTATTTTTACTTTTTCCATGTTTTTTTTTTTTTGTTACCATCAATTAAGAAAGAAAATTAAGATGGAAAAGATAAATTTTAATTTCGACTTTATTTTTCTTTTACCTTACATTTTTTTCAATACTGGGTATGCATCTATAACTTATTACTCCCCCCAAAAAATAATAATAGACTCTACTCCACAACAAAGATATGGCCTACTCCACTGACATAACCAGGGTTGGATAGGTTAAATACATTACAATTAGTCTCATACATACCTGCATCAAAGCTCGACCTGTACCTTGGGCTGTGACTCTCACTTGACCATAAACCTTTGGCAGCTGTAAAATCAAACATATGATGGTCAATATCAGCTGTAGTTATCATAGGTTTCTGGTGGAATGGACAAAGGAAGATTTGGATAAAAAATTACAGTTTGATTTTCTACAATCATAAAATGTTGTAAGAAAACAAGTTCCTTACTCTAATAAATGCAAAACTAGGCTGACTTCCCAAACTGACATCAAATCTGTGTAGTTGACTTATCCACGATGACATCATATCTGTGTAGTTGTCAATTGACTTACCCAGGCTGACATTATATCTGTATAGTTATCTATTGACTTACCCAGGCTGACATCATATCTGTATAGTTGTCTAAGACTTACCCAGGCTGACATCATATCTGTGTAGTTGTCTATTGACTTACCCAGGCTGACATCATATCTGTGTAGTTTTCTATTGACTTACCCAAGCCAACATCATATCTGTGTAGTTTTCTATTGACTTACCCAAGCTGACATCATATCTGTGTAGTTGTCTCTTGGCTTACCCAAGCTGACATCATATTTGTTTGTCTATTGACTTACCCAGGCTGACATCATATCTGTATAGTTGTCTATTGACTTACCCAGGCTGACATCATATCTGTATAGTTGTCTATTTTCGTCATGTACATAATATCCCTCCAGTCAGGTGATGCTGAGGACTCTAGCTGCAGGTACATATTGAAGACATTTCTATTGGGGTCAACTAGTGTAAACTGGAAAAGTGCTTCCATAGCAACCAGAGTATCCTGTTAACAACAAAATGAAGCATGATTATTTATAGTAAATAATAACAAGTTTTCTTGCTGTACCCAGGCTTGACATATTTCTGTGATAGTTGTCTAGATGCACCATTTGGATCATATCTGTTGTGTCTTTTAGATAAATCCCTCCAGTTTTAACCCATGGAATAGTGAAGACATTTTGTTCTTCATTGATAAACTGGAAAAGAGCTTCCATAGCAACCAGAGTATCCTGTTAAATACAAGAAGCATATTTCCATAAAAAACTAAAGACCTTGCTGTGGACTTCTAACCATTTTTAGAGACAATTTTGGACCCTTTTCAACCCCATAGAACCCATAATAGTTTTGTCTAATGATAAAGAATAGAATATTTCCATACCATTAAGTTACTTGGTGGTGAAAGGGTTAAAGTAAAGTCCCACACTGTATATCTAGAAAATGTCGCTCCCATTTCATTTTTCATCCGCATCATCATCATTATGCCACACTCAACAATTTTTCAGTTATATGGTGGTGGCCAGTTTTTATAAATGGTGGAGGAGTGAACCCAGTTACAATGTACCCAGGAAGAGACCACTTGTCATCGGCAAGTAAATTGGCTAAATTTCTCACAAAAATCAGCTTAGATTACAGCAGGGCTCAATCCAGCACCGACATTCAAGCTAAATAAATTGAAGCATGAATACGTATGCCCTACACAAGACTAGGGTGATTAAGGGCGAATTTAAGATGAGGTGAATATGTTTTCTGTTGTAAAAGGGCGATAATAACCCGGGGCGAAAACTTTTGGGTATACAGCGGTCAAATATTTGCTATAATTGAACTCATCTTCATTGAAATGATAAAGCAACATACTAAAATTGGTTAGTTTTTAATGGAAGAACGTCCATGTAATTTGACAGGAACCACAAAGTAACAGTAAAAAAAAAAATAATAAAAAAACGAACAGATGGAGCCAAAATCAATCTCCCACTGGTTTTCACTCTCAGGGACATAAATATGCTACTTGGTAATCTTATGTAATGGCCAATATATGTACTGAGTTATTAATAAAAACAATTGTCTATTTCTTATGTTTTCTAATAAGATATGCAATACCTGTCATGAGTACAACAAACAAAGAAAATGAATGTTCTTATGTGGAGAAATTCTGATGCAGAAATTAATGAAACATTGTAAATAATATTGATGTTTTGTTTATCTGCTGCTTACAAAAAGTAAAAAGCAATAATTGATTCTGACACGGTAGTTTTCACACAAATTATTTTACCTGTGAAGAGCAAAAAGCTCCAAAATAATTGCGCATGGTCTGCAGCCAGCGCATCATGGAATCTCTTTCAATTTTCGCTGTTCCTGCTTGAGATCCAAAGTGATTAATGTGAGCTAAGAGAGCATACGAAGTACTCTGTACAGCATAACCATCATTAACCAATGGCATTCGAGGAAGGAGGTATCTGACAGTATTCACAAAATCAGACGGATTTTCTCGGATTTCTGTGTCAGCAAAGTACGTCTCGCCTTCTGTACAATTAAAGAAACAAATTTGTTCAGAGAAATAAACAATCTATATCAAAGCTAGTGAAATTATCTATTTATATCAAAACTAGTGAAATGAACAATTTATATCAAAACTAGAGAAATTAATGATATATATCAAAACTAGAGAAATTAACGATTTATATCAAAACTACTGAAATTAACAATTTATATCAAAACCATTTCTGTTATACTTTCTAAATATTGCAACCAAAACTTTTCTTAATCTTATACACATCTTTTGTTTGTTTCAGTTTATTTATGTTTTTCACATTATGCCAAGAATTCATCACATTCAGTCGAATTGACCTCTCATAAAATTAAGTTTTTGGCTGGAATTTTGGGTCAGTCCCAAAACTTGTAAAGGTTTTTTTATTTTTAAACATATTGTTGTTCTACGCCCTGAATTTTCTTTTTAAGTAACTTATGCTTTTGGTAATATTTTCATGAGTTGACTATTACTTTAAACAATTTTACCATGCAAAACATCTGACATTTGACATTTTTTTGGTGTACAATTTATACAGATGTTATGAGGATCTCATAAAGCATATTCCATGCTATGGGTCCTATTCACTTCTGTGTGTGAATTTGTGATGCAATTTTTAAAACACTATGCAAATGAGAATTTTTTTTACGATGAAAAGAAACATTTTGTGACAGAAAAGAATTTTAAAAAAACACATTTGCCACAAGAAATAAAAATAAGGATTTTTTTGGATGACCTAAAATCTAGGTCATATTTCACAGAAGATGTGGTACAGTAAAGGACTCTCACTGTGTTAGTCACAGCGTAGGTAAATAATGTCTGTTCATCTGTAGATAATAAACAAGTTTACCTGCTCTTCTGTGTGACCACAGTCTATCAAACAAACTTCTACTTCGTTGCTGACTCAAGGATAATGCGTATGCTGTAATGGCTAGATGAAAGATCTCGTTGCTCTGCTCGATCTCCACTGTTTTACTAGAAAGATATTCCGATGCCCTCCGTCTTGCCTTCTCTATACAGCTCTGTGCCTCCTGAAAGCACCAAGAGTGCAGACATTTTATATATTTTATATTTTGGTTGTTAAGATAGGTATCTTAGGAGATATGGCATATATTGACTTGCTATATGTGTGAAGAACCTCAAGAAATAATTTCATATTCAGTCAGATTTATAACCAATGGAAAACTAGGTAATTTTTAATTGTGTTGGTTTTAATTTTTTGTTTTGGTGGTGGTGGGTGGGGGGGTTATAGTGTTTGACTCTACACTCAACAATGACAGGTTTGACTTTTCAAGTGTTGCTTCATGTGGTAAAGGTCCACTTTGGTCTAAGGTTATATGCCTTCTTCATGTGCAACCCCAAGCTGAACTTACTCCCTACCAATCACTACTGCTATTACATATTTCTGCTTGATAGAGAATGAGGCCAGTCTTTTATATCACAAAAATCAAAACAGACATTGTTGTATATCTGGTTACGTATGGTACCTTATTGTATGACAAAGACACACTAAATGTTCTCATCTGACAAAGCAAAGGTTCCAGGTTTAAATCAAGTGTCAGCTTAACAAGAGATTTCTTTTCACTTGAATGACTCTGCAGTGGAAGGGTTCGAGAAAAAATCATCAAGATTTTATTTGTGGATTAGATTCAATATTAAAGTCTTCACTTTTTCATTTGTTTGTTTGGTGTTTTATGCCACACAGGAATTTTTCAGTGATATAGTGGCAGTCATATTTAGTGGTGGAGGACAGAACCCAGGTATAATGTACCTGGGAAGAGACCACTTGCCTTCCTTACCAGAAATCAATTACACACATGAAAATATCTGGCAAATCACCACCAAGTACTCTGGATTTTGTTCAATTTCTTGGTATTTTATTTTTTTTACAGATTTAGAGGATAATTTATATCTACTCACCATAGAAACATCTGTAATTTTGTAAAGTGCAATCAACACATATGCTGTTAAAGGTACAGGATGTCCCATCAACTCCGCCGTTCCCTCAATACCCATTTGCTGTGCCTAAAATAGACAGAATACAAATTACACAAAGGAAGGTGGAGTACAGTGGTTACTTAATGGCTGGTTACCACGACCATCCTGCAGCAACAGAGTTTGTGTGCATGGATCAAGACCCAGAAGTAATACCGAGGACTTCTAAAGATGACAATGGGGTATTGTTTTACTTGGTAGAGGCACAGTGTGGCTCCTTGCCCTGTATGCCTTATGTACAAGGGAGAGAACTGACATGCCTTACTGAATATAATCCACTTCTATATGATGTGTTGAATTTTCAATACTTGCCAGGTATTGTGGGACATGGTGTACAATTGTTTCATAATGAAAACCAAAAGGTGTTTTATTTTGAGTCTGTAAATCTGTTATTTCTGAAGATTTTTACTGTGCAGTTTATCTCTGATTATACATCAACTTTTCAGAATTACTATTTGTAAATAAATGTATACTAAAACTTGTACAACGCTCTAAAAAAATATACCTCTTCTGCACAAAGTAGGAATTTATGTTTTACACAGACAAATTCACAATAATATCAAGACTGACTTGGTTGAATAATCAGAATGCAAAGAAAAAATCAGAGATTTTCTGTGTTATATTTGTACAGACTCAAATGCTTGGTTTTTAAGTAAAGACAAGAAAAGTTTACTACATACAATACACTTATGACAAAGTAATGGCTGAAAATGACAGATACTGACAAGATACATATGTTCTTACAAACCAGTAAAAACAGTCAAAAGAAAAATGCTGCTTGCATCTAATAAATCCTTATAATATATGCAAAAACACTAATAATATTCACTAAAGTTAATATTCCAAAACAAGGAATTTGATGGTTGAAGTTTTCAAGGGGCATAACTCCTGTTTGAGATGAGAAAACAGTGGAGCTCTAACTCTACCTAGGTGTAATGGTGTTTAACTATCAAAGTCTGTTGAAACGTGGTGTAAACTTTCATGCTGATTTTTTTTACATAATACTTTTTGCATGCAAAAACCATTTCATCTTATAAATATTTTACAATTGAATTTAACATGCCAGATTGAGTTGTGTTCCAACAGATACTCTATAGTTGTTTAAATTCACGGAGAGAAAATTTTGTGTTTTTCTGAAAGGAACATATTCACGAGTATTAAATTTCATGCAAGATTAGTTGTGAATTGTCTTTCTGATACTTCATCAGTGTAAGGTATTATATTCACAGGTATTTAATTTCGCTGAGATTTATTTGATCATGAATATAGCGAAATTAAATCCCCCATGAATAAAAGCAACTATACAGTAGCCAATCAAATCCTTTTTCAAATCGCATTTATTGAGCCAGAAAAGTCCTGATAGGAATGAGAAAGTCAATTTCTATTAACCATATTTACCAAAGTCAATTTCTATTAACCATATTTACCAAACTAAGATCAAGATTGTCATTCATTTTTACCTGTGAATCAAGTGACCAAAAAACTCCATAGACAGCATTTCATTTTGTTTTCATTGCCATTTTCCCATTTTATCTGCAAGATGTAGTCAACACAAATACTGATTTGTGAAAATAATGGACACTTACGTAAGTTCTGTCATAAATTGGAGAGCCAGGCATCTCCTCAAATGCTCCTGTTTCATTGTGCTGATTTTCACAGATCCAGATGACGAGTTTGTTTATAAGGCTCTGAGGAATGAACAAGTCTTTTTCCCACTCACCAAATCTTGCTTCCTGGAAATATCTTGCAACAAATGCAGTTAACCTGAAATGATATTCAAGATGTGAATGAGAATCACATTGAGTTTAATCCATTCATAAAGATCTTAAAGTCCCATAACTCTGGCAAAAATTACTGAATGACGACCACACATAATCTACCTTATCTTAGACCTCATTCACCGGACATATTTGGACTGGTCTAAGTTATTGATTTACAGAACAGTCCATTGTTTTTCATGGGTTGATGAGTTACTATATAGCAACATACTGAATTTACATGTGACAGAAACCAAAATATCACAAAACAACTGACAAAAATTAATATACTCTCAATCTCTGAAACACAGAAAATATATTTGTGTTACCGTATATTGGGATATTTTGGCCACTGTTTAATTCTGGCCAATTTGGCGACCCTATTAAAATGGCCAAAATTAAACCATCCAAAATATGTACACAATGTTTGTACAAGTACTATTTAAAAGTGTGGTATAGATTAACAAACATTTTACACACAGTAGATCCTAATGTGTGCAAATGAATAGTAAGCCTAATATATCAATTCCTTTATCAAAATTATTATAGTTTAATTTTCCTGCTAATATGATTAATATCATGGCAGAAGTTATAAAAATATCCATGAATAGAAAGAACACACACTGAATATTCTTAATGAAAGCTTTAGTTTAAGTGTACTATTTTGTTTTGAGACTGCAGAAACACATGTGGTGGAGAGGCTGAATCTGCATGATCCCTATATGACTGCTTTGCCTCGTTCAACATCATAAAAATGTGATAAACATACCATAAACTTGGGACATGATCATCTCGGAACATACGGAAGGATCCATCTTTATTCATATATCCCAGCTGTCTTTGCAAACCTGAAACGTAAAGAGCAAATACTGATATATGTGTAAATTTGACAGAAATGTGAAGATGTAAAGGTACATTGGACAGCAAAGTTCATAATGACACAGTTGAAAATTTTGTTACTGTTGTCATTGACTTGATATTACTGTTGACAACTTGACAGAAGTGTTACAATTAATGGTAATTTTACACTTGACAATTATGCTACATTTGTCAGTAATATCCCACTTGACAGTAATGTTATTTTTGATTGTTAAATTACATTTGGCAGAATTTTACATGTGGCAGTAATATCATTGACAGTTATGTCACATTTATCAGTAATCTTTCACTTGACAGTGATACTTGGGTATTATTTCAAACTTACCAATATTCATGTACTTGAGTGTATTTTTCAACACATCATTACTCAGCTGTTGGTTAGCTTTCTTGAACTTCAAGGTGATGAGGTTGTAAGCAAAATTGAACATGTTCATTTCCCCAGCACCGTAAGGCTTATACATGATGTCCTCAGCCGTGGGGTAGTTCACAAAAAATCCAGGTGTGACAACATCACCTAAAATAAGAAATTCTAGTAATTGTATTGTGTTCTGATGAAAAGATGACGAGGAGTACCCCCTGGACTGATCCATTAGATAACACCATAGAATTTAAAGAAATCTGAGATACTGCAACACTAATGAGAACATTCCAAGTATGTCTACACAGTCAAATTTAGTTGTGTCTGATAACAAAAACTTATAACACAACCATTTAGTTGTATCTGGTAAAGAAAACTTATAACACAACCATTTAGTTGTGTCTGGTAAAGAAAACTTATAACTGGTAAAGAAAACTTATAACACAACCATTTAGTTGTGTCTGGTTGTGAGAAATGACACAATACAGCCATTTAGTTGTAACTGATAGTGACAACAAATTTTACAGCTATTTTGTTGTTTCTGAAAGTGACAACAAACTTTAGAGCCTTTAAATGTCTGATTGCAAAAACTGACTAGTCATTCAGTTGTGTGGATTGTGAAAAATGAAAATACAATCATTAGTTGTGTCTGACAGTGACAACCAACTTAACAGCCATTTAGTTGTGTCTGACAGTGACAACCATCTTTACAGCAATTTAGTTGTATCAGATAGTGACAACCAACTTTACAGTCATTTAGTAGTGACTAAAAGTGACAACCAACTTTACAATCATTTAGTTGTGTTTGATAGTGACAACCAATTTTACAGCCATTTAGTTATGTCTGACAGTGACAACCATCTCTACAGCCATTTGGTTGTGTCGGATAGTGACAACCAATTTTACAGCCATTTCGTTATGTCTGATAGTGACAACCATCTCTACAGCCATTTAGTTGTGTTTGATAGTGACAACCATCCCTACAACCATTTAGTTATGTCTGACAGTGACAACCAACTTTACAGCCATTTAGTTGTGACTGAAAGTGACAACCAACTTTACAATCACTTAGTTATGTTTGATAGTGACAACCAACTTTACAGCCACTTAGTTGTGACTTTGAAGTGACAAACTTTACAACTTTTACAATCAACTTACTTTACATGTTTGTTAGTGATAGTGACAACCAACTTTACAGTCATTTTAGTTATGTCTGATAGTGACAACCAACTTTACAGCCATTTTAGTTATGTTAGTGACAACCAACTTTACAGCCATTCATTAGCATCTGATGATAATTTTTTAGCTCATATCATCCTATCTATTGTACACTGATAATCAAAGAACTAATCAGGAGTTCTTTCATACATTTTGGAAAAATGTTAACACAAATTTTCACGTTTTAATATACATGCTCTGTTAAATATCAATACATTCTTCCTGCTGTTTTACGAAAACAAACTTGGTTACATATCACTGAATTAGAGAAGACTACAACTTACCAAATAAGGTCAGATGACCTGCAGGAGAACCCGGGACAAACTGATGGTATCTCTGTTCTGGTACAATGAACTGGTCCGATACATTGACCTTCAAGTCAGGGATGATAATTGATCCATATGTAATCATGTCAATCAAATAGGGGGTGTGGTAACGATTTTCAACACCGTCAGACTGTTAATGAAATACAAAATTATGAATTAGATTACATGTATATTGTTTACTATGTGATTCTGGAAAAAATTATCACAAAACCAAAATTATAAATACATTTGTAATTAAGTGGGCTGTGGTTTTATTTTGACTAAAATTTTTTAAAATCTGTCAAAATTCAGCTTCTCTTAATCTGTCTTCTTCTAAAAACATTCCTAGGTCATTTTTCATGATTTTAAATTTCCATAACTTTAAATATTAGCCATAATCAAACTCACTCTAAACCTCATACTAAATCCACTTAAAATTATAGGCAAGCAACCCATGTTATTTGACAGCAACAAGAAGTAGATATAATGGTATTATCTAGATTATGAGGTCAAAGGTCATGGTACCATTTGAAATGGGTGATCATAAAAATTGCACATGTGAAATATTAAATCTCTACTTCTTATAGTTCAAACGATTTAGCTCAGGTTAAAGCTTTATGTCTGGGTATGTCATTCGCTCTCCAGACATTTTGTCCCTGTGAGCTAAAAACAATATCTCCCCACTAATCCTTCATGGCCTCATAAAAATCTTACAAAATTTGTAAAGTGACTACAAAACTAATTTTTATGATTTTGATCGGTACATTTTCTACCATTCTTACCTTCACATAGACAGTTCGCACAACTTCATCTCTCTCCAGGAAACACCAGGCTGTCACTGTGAAATTAAAGGATCCTTTGACCATCTTCGGAACAAGTGGCATAAAAATGTCTTTGGACTCTCCTGGTTCCAGCTGTAAGGTAGATAAACTTTATATATAACTTACAGCACATGGTAATCATGAAAATATTGTTCTAGCAATGTGTAATATTAAAAAACCCTTATTCAATTATTACTGGGTACGAGGGCTCTGAACCATAAAACTTGAGAATTTACTCAAGTCTGAGAATATTCTCAACTCGACCTGCTCAGCCAATCAGATTTCAGGGTTTGGAAAATTGAGTAAATTTTTTTAGTAATTCTTACATTTTTTATGCATTTCACAGTATGTTTTCTTTTTTATGATTTCAGAAACATTCCAACTTTTGTCCAGTTCAACTTTGTATTCTGGAACTATGTCATCTTTTAATTGTTCAATTTGTTCAAATAAACAATGTTTTCTCTGCAATGATTGCTTTATTAACTTCATGTCGTCAAATATACAATAAAACCTCTAAATATCATAACGAATCCATTTCTTTTTAGTGCATTTTACAGAAGTACCAAATTATTTCACTTATTGATATATCAACCTTTTAAACATATTAATATAGAATTTCTCATCAATGACAGCCCTACAACAAACTGTTAGAGGATACTGCTAAAAGATCACTGATATCTTCAATGATCACTGCTACAGGATGGACAATACTTAGACAATGGTCTGATGATCACCGCGGTGTGTTAGTTACAGGGTGGACAGTAGTTAGATAGACAATGGTAGTTAGATAGACAAGTTAGGTAGACTGATGATCACTCTGTGTGTTGTGTGTTAGGTCTGATACACCGCTGTGTGGTTACAGGGTGGACAGTATGGTCTGTTAGACCGCTGTGTGATAGACAATGGTCTGATGATCACCGCTGTGTGTTAGTTACAGGGTGGACAGTAGTTACATAGACATTGGTCTGGTGATCACCGCTGTGTGTTAGTTACAGGGTGGACAGTAGTTACATAGATCACTCCTGTGTGTTAGTTACATTGGGTCTGGTGATCACCTGCTGTGTGTTAGTTACATGGTGACAGTTAGTTACAGTTAGACATTGATGTCACCGCTGTGGTGATGGACACAATGGCTGTGTGTGTTAGTTACAGGGTGGACAGTAGTTACATAGACAATGGTCCTGGTGTTCACAGGGTGCTGTGATGTTAGTCTGATTACAGCTGGTGGTTACAGTAGTTAGATAGACAATGGTCTGATGATCACAGGGTGCTAGTTGTGTTAGTTACTGTGTGTTTAGGTGTGGACAGTAGTTACATAGACAATAGACATTGTTAGTCTGGTGTTAGATCATTGGTCTGATGCTGTGTGTTAGTTACAGGGTGGACAGTAGTTAGATAGACATTGGTCTGGTGATCACCGCTGTGTGTTAGTTACAGTGTGGACAGTAGTTAGATAGTTAGTTACAGGGTGGACAGTAGTTACATAGACATTGTGTCACCCCGCTGTGGTGATCAATGGTCTGGTGCTGTGTGTTAGTTACATAGTGTGGGACAGTTAGTTAGAGTAGACTGATGATCACTCCTGTTGGTTACTGGTGACATCACTGATTGATGCTGTGTGTGGACAGTAGTTTACATAGTTATCAGGGTGTTAGACAGTAGTTAGATCACCGCTGTGTGTTAGACATTGGTCTGGGTGATCACCGCTCTGTGTTAGTTACAGGGTGGACAGTAGTTAGATAGACAATGGTCTGATGATCACCGTTAGTTACAGGGTGGACAGTGTTAGTTACAGGGTCTGGACACCCGTGTGTTAGTTACAGGGTTAGATAGATAGACATTGGTCTGATGAGTTACAGGGTGGACAGTCACTGCTGATGTGTGTTAGTTACAGGGTGGACAGTTAGTTACACAGATACATTGGTCTGTGTGTTACATCACATAGACAATGGCGGTGTGTTAGTTACAGGGTGGACAGTAGTAGATACATATGACATTGGTTAGTTACAGTGACAGTGATGGTCTGATGATCACTCCTGTGTGTTAGTTACAGGGTGGACAGTAGTTAGATAGACATTGTGATCTGTGTGTTAGTTACACAGTAGTTAGATGACATTGTCTGTTAGTTTACAGGGTGGGGTAGGACATTGGTCTGGTTAGATAGTTACATTGTAGTGGTCTGGTGATCACCGCTGTGTGTTAGTTACAGTGTGGACAGTAGTTACATAGACATTGGTCTGGTGATCACCGCTGTGTGTTAGTTTGGACAGTAGTTACATAGGGTGGGACAGTTACAGTTACAGTAGTTAGACAATGGTCTGGATGATCACCGCTGTGTGTTTACAGGATTGTAGTGATCACCGCGGTATGTGTTAGCTACAAAACATAGACCTTGTCTGATGATCACCGCTACAAGAACTGAATCATAGCTGTGTGGCGACAACTTACTTTCATAGTGATGATCAACACGCTGAAAAAAAGAATGAGGATATTGGTTATGGACAGTATTTACAAATGGTACACTGTGTGTTATTTACTGCAGTATAGTAAGTCTCTAGGACTAACGATGATTTAGATACCAATTATATGTTAATTCTGCCCTTCCTTCAAATTTACTTAAAGTACGATACAATAATGTTGAATTTTGCAATTTTGAATCTATTTCAACTTATTAACGTTGATTCAAATGAGGTCACCAAATCCACAACATAACATCATATAAACAACTTGTACAACAAAACCATCATGGGCCATTAATGATTAGCAACATGCTTGAACCTTGGCTTGACAATTGTGGTTCAATGTGAAATAAGTGTTCTAAGTAATTGAATACAGTGACATGTGAAATATGTATAAATTACCTCAATACAGTCATCGCCAGTCCAGTAATTGAATACAGTGACATGTGAAATATGTATAAATTACCTCAATATAGTCATCGCCAGTCAAGTAATTGAATGCAGTGACATGTGAAATATGTATAAATTACCTCAATATAGTCATTGCCAGTCCAATAATTAATTATACAGTGCCAGTCCAATAATTAAATACAGTGACACGTGAAATATGTAATAATTACCTCAATATAGTCATTGCCAGTCCAGTAATTAATTAACATACAGAAATATGACACCTCAATATAGTCGCCAGTCCAAATATGTGAAAAAATATGTAATAATTACCTCAATATAGTCATCGCCAGTCCAATAATTAAATATGGTGACACATGAAATATGTAATAATTACCTCAATATAGTCATCGCCAGTCCAGTAATTAAATATGGTGACACGTGAAATATGTAATAATTACCTCAATATAGTCATCGCCAGTCCAGTAATTGAATACAGTGACACGTACACCAATTTGCTCTCCTCGGATGATGTACTCTGGTGATTCCACGATGATGTACATGTATCTAGTGGCATCATACTGTACAGAGACAGAAAAGTTATTGATTAATCAAAGTCCTCTGTTTGAAACAAAAAGTGTAAATGAAGAGTGTATAGCCAGCCAACCCTATAATATCATGCTAACCAGATATGAACAGGTAGTGTAAAAATCCTGGCTTAGTACTCTTGAATAAATGATACAAAACCAAAAAAATAAAATAAAAAAGATGATTAGGCAAAATTAACAAATACAACATGTGAAAAAGGATGTTTAAGTTGTTGCATACGATAATCATTTGGAAATAGCCAGTAAATGTAGAGGATGAACATTCTGCAAAAAATAAAGATTCTTGTCTTGGTTTAAAAGTTCATAAGTTCAACATACCCTCAATGGTGTTCTCTGGATTCCCAGACCTATATTTCGACTGACGGATATTCCGTGTATAATCCATGTCAGCGGATACTTTGGAACTTTTACCCGGAAGTCAACCTCTCCATCTGGTCTACAATATCAAATAAAATTTGTTGATGAACATAATTCTATTAGAATGGATTTTTTCACAGAAGTATGCAATAATTTTTCTACTTACCACTACTTAAAAATAAACTTGAAATTATAGAAGTTTATCTGTACATGAATCACCCACAACACACTCTCACATCAACAATTATGCATGTACCACTCTCTCTCGCTCTCTCTCTCACACACACACACACACATATACCATACATACAATGAAATGTCACTTACTTGATAAATGTTTCGTGCCACGCCCATGAGCTGCTCTCATAAAACCTAAGAGTCCTACTTATTCTGTTTATCATACCAATTGTTTTGTTGTCATAGCGTGGATCTTCTGCAGGACCTACAAAATTACAATTTTAAAATGTGTAATACAGACACCAATTCTGTTGATTTAAACACAGATTTATTATGGTTGCATATATTTATAAATATCTTGAAAGTGTGAAATACCAGGGGCCTGGATTTTTAAAACATCTACTTGGATGAAAAATTTAACAAAATAACTCATGTAACTGTTTTGTGGGGAAAAATAAATCCTTGAATAATTATTATTTTTATGATTATTCAGTAAATGTAACAGATATTTTGCTGTAAAATATGCTGTTTAAAGAGGTATCAGCTGCATTTTTTCATAAACTTTTCTTTCCTTTTTTACAACTTATATTGGTATACAATAAAAAAAGAGATATACACAGGCATAAAGATTTGTGAATTCCTGTACATTTTGTGACAATTGCTTAAGAAACCCAGTTTGGCAATTATCCACTCGTAATTGATTAATTCAACCTTACTATTTGTATATGAATACCACATTGGACCTGACCTTATTTTGACAAAATATATTAGGAATACAAGATTTTTTGCCTATGTATAACTCTTATTTGTTATTGTACATCAAGTACAAGTAGTACAGATTTTTTGAAATTCATCAGTCTTACTAGAAAAACGGTTCAATTTTACAAAAGTCCGGTGAAATCTATCTGCTAACTGGTCCAAATGACCAGTAATTTTCCATTTCTTTTCAATTGTGTATACACACAGATCAGTTAAAAAAAAATCTTTGACCAGTGAAATTCCTTTATTCATTGGTCAGGTTGACCAGTAATTTTTTTTTTATTTCAAAATGTCCCTTTAATACTGATGTAATATTTTTGCTTAGAGGAACTAAATAAAACATTATATGACAATCCGAGACCCCATACATTCTATACAACTGCGGACCTTTTATCACAGAGATAATGTCATATTCATATTCCTTAGCTGGCACAGTAACCATTTCATTATCATACAGATATTTTAACTTATTTTTCCATTAAAACAAGCTTCAGAAAATTGCATTTTATTCTACATTAGCTAAATGGAGGTATGATAGGACGGATTACTCTTGCCATTCTTAACTTGATGTCCGTATGCTGCAATACCTAAAGTTTGAACTCGTCCAAGTTAAAATAAGGGTTCCCAAGACTCCATCTGTCAGGATAGAATCTATTTCTACTGTCCGTTGATGATTGAGAAATCCACTAACCTGAGTATCTAGTTAACTCAGTCTATGTCGAGCCTTGCATTACCAGACAAAAGAGATTGATTAGTTATCTCCCATATATACTATTACCAATGAGGTTTGTTTGTAAACATTGACATGTACATGTAGCAGACAAAATTATAACTAGGGCAAAAGTAGTCCCGTTGACATGTACATGGACAGACACCACCAAATATTTTCCCATAGGCCTCAATGCTAATTTACAAAACTTCAGGTCACTGTCACTCCCATGTTTATTATATCTGGGTCAAATAAGTACCCTGTGGTGAAAGATCAATATTTTTTGATAACAAAATTTGCAATCAAAAGTATAGGTTGCCGTTGCATTTTTACTTCAAATTTTCACTTGTTTTACAACTCGTAGTATTCCGCACCAAAAGAAAAATATCTATTCTCATATGACCCCTCCCTTTCAATTTTCAACCGTCAACCCTATAATTTCCAAAGTACTACCAATATTCATGTATCTTTTTTATCACCTTTATTTCACTTATTAATGGCAAAACTAATTTTTTCATTTAATGACCAATCAGATCACTGGGCTCATTTTACCCTCCGCACAACTTTGGGTGTCCAAAATGTCTGCGCCCATGTTGTAAACAAAGCTGGTGTTTTTCCTATAGATTTATCCAAAACATTGCCAAAAATGGTCATTTTGCATTTTTTTTGGAAATCTCACTAACTGTACACCAAGCCCCTTAATAATGAGGATGGGAACCCAACCTGAAGAGAAACACAGTCTATAATGTGTCACACCCCTACCTCTCAATCCCATTCATTGATATTACCAAATAAATGCATTATATGAAGAAGTTGTCTGTTTTTCTTTCATGATTTTCATTCAGAATTGTTTGTAACACATATACTTCATTATTTTGAATGATTTCATACCATTATTTACCAATATTGACCATGATATCTAATAAGGGTAGAAGGAACCCCTTAATAATGGAAAAAGTGACAAAATATATCATTTTCTTCACAAAAACTTAAAATTTGGATCATTGCTTAATGAGCATGGAACCAATTAGGCACCAGAAGTAAAGAAGAATTTCTGAAGCTCACTTTAAAAGTAAACCATGTCATTTTTTATATCATCAAATTGCTTTTATTGACAAGGAATGAAGTGCACCCTTAATAAAAGTGTAAAACTTCTGGGAGGGGATACCCTTACATACAACACATTTCAATAGACTTATTGTGTTCATTTATATAAAATATGTTATGTAATCATGTTCATACATGTCCATGTTTTGTTTCATCCCTTAATTACAGTCTCATGATGTAAGTAATTAAATACAGAGGGCAGATAACTGAGTCTGACTTTAAAATGACTGACACTTAAATGGTGCAAAATGATAGTCAAATTGCTTTTAAAAGGATATGACATATGTATAGTTCTGTTTCAGATGAAAAACTAAGTCAAATTTTAATTTATACTAAGTTTTGAAACCAGTAAAAGTCAATATCAGGTGTTAATTTTTGTCTGGTATGACCCAAGAGAGTGTTAAGTGACATTTGCTGGAAGGGGGGGGGGGGGGGGGGGGGGGGGGGGGGGGGGGGGGGGGGGAAAGGTGATTCAAACAAAAAATGAATGACTGAAAATTTAGAAAACATGAAAACATGCAACTTGAATGAATATTAGATGAGTTAATACAGAAAAAAATATAATTGATACTTTATAATTATCTTTACAGGTACTTGAGTATGATAATTAGATAAAAATCTCTTATTGGACAATATTTCCTGGATTTAAGAAATTGAAATATTCCTTCTACAGGTTAAAATGTTGATAGATTATGAAAAAAATGTTAAAAGGCCTTATTTCTAAAGAAATTTTTTATTTACAAATTATCTATTACCCAAATTTAACACAATATGACCTAACCACAATATGGAAATTCTTGTGTACAGATCAGCATAAGGGGGGGATATTTAAATTAAGTTTTATACTGTGTACAGTGTATATGGCATGATGAAATATTTTACTGATGAGACTTAAATGCTGAAATGCTGTTTAATACAATTTTCTTAAAAATGAGATGGTTTTTACCCTTCAGATACAGTACATATATACAACTAAAGGTACAAAGTACACTGCATTGGTAAAATGACATGGTCCAATATGTAGATTTTGCCCTCAAAAGAAGAAAATCAACCAGTCTTTACCTCAAAAAGGTCTGATTTTAATTCAAATGAGTTAAAATTTACAATAGAAACATCATTTTCAAAATATTTTGCTAAAATTAGTCACTATGCATTACCATAACTATATGATTTTTTTTATAAAAGAACATGTGCATGTTTGTAGGAGAGGGTGGGGGTATACTTGAACTTTCCAAGTACAGATGGAATTTTGACCAATAAATGATAAAATATTAGTTCTAGGTGCAATATAAACATACAGATAAAATTAAGAGATCTCAATATGCAACAAATGCATAATAATGTGTGTAGAGGCAGCACACCTATTAAATTTGCACCTTGTGGACCCCAACAGGTGCCCCATTTCATAGAGACCCTCAAATCTGTTTAAAAGTATGAGTAAAAGTGAATGAATTGCAATTTAGGTGATAAAAATTAGAGAAATGACTTATTTTAAGGCTTCATCCAGCCTACATGTGTCAAATGTGAATTTCTCTATAGGACAGACACCACCAAATATTTTCCCATAGGCCTCAATGCTAATTTACAAAACTTCAGGTCACTGTCACTCCCATGTTTATTATATCTGGGTCAAATAAGTACCCTGTGGTGAAAGATCAATATTTTTGATAACAAAATTTGCAATCAAAAGTATAGGTTGCCGTTGCATTTTTACTTCAAATTTTCACTTGTTTACAATTCGTAGTATTCCGCACACAAAGGAAAATATCTATTATCATATGACCCCTCCCTTTCAATTTTCAACCGTCAACCCTATAATTTCCAAAGTACTACCAATATTCATGTATCTTTTTTATCACCTTTATTTCACTTATTAATGGCAAAACTAATTTTTTCATTTAATGACCAATCAGATCACTGGGCTCATTTTACCCTCCGCACAACTTTGGGTGTCCAAAATGTCTGCGCCCATGTTGTAAACAAAGCTGGTGTTTTTCCACATGTAGCAGACAAAATTATAACTACCCGGTAGGGCAAAAGTAGTCCCGTTGTTTCAGGCGTACAAGTTGTCATCCTCCCTCTGCAGATGACAGGCTTATCATTTTGCTCTAGTTATAAGGATAACTCTGTGACTATGGGAAAATTGATTATACTACATACAAAATCTAAAGAAACTCCCAGTTGTGTTAGAGATTATAAATAGCACACACCCATCAGCTGCCTAACAATGTCTGGCAACAGATCACCTGAGTCACAATCACTACCTCAAAAGGATAACCAATACTTACAATTCATTTCATCAGCCCAATCTTTGAAACAATCATTGACACCATCACATGTTTTGTTCTTGTGATAACAGGTTCCATCAAAACAGGGCTTCATATCAGGCTCCAGTTTACATTGATCTGTAATTACAAACAAAACCAATGTCAGAGTTAGCAATTAAATACATCGGAGCTTATTTTATTGGTAGCCCCTCCACCTCTGATCCTTGTCAGATAATATAAACTGGCACCAAAATGTCACCTGGTATTTTATTAACTGGTCAGAGGCATCAAGAGCTGCACAGGGCAGAAATAAATGGAGAGAGCATATTCAAGGACTTATCTTCCATGAGGAGGGAAGAGACAAAATTAAGGTAATACTTTTTGGTTCTATAGATTATATATAACACAAACAGTACTGCATTCTTGTTTTCTCCTGGTGAATCATATAGGCAAAGATATTTTTCTACATGCCACAAAACTGGAATGAAGTTAATAATAAAATACTGGAAGTAGATCAACATTGGAATTTTGAATAGTGTTTTACGACACTCATCAATTTTTCAGTTTTATCATGGTGGACATTTTTTAATAGTAGGGAAGAGAAGCTGGTTATATCAGGGTGGAAATTAATGGGTGCCCTAGGCGACTGAATTTACGATCGGGCGAATTGTTTTATGTACGAAGTCACCCATTTGGCGATTTGATTTCAGGAATGTTTTTGCCAATTTTTGGGGTCGTTATTCGGTCCATTTCCAGTCAGAAATAGTATTTGTTTTTTTCTCAATTTTAGTCCTTAAGATTCCCAATCTGTTTAAGCTAAAAATTTGACATGTTAAGTTTGAATGTCCGCTTTTACCAAAATGAAAGTAGAAGTACAACCACTCTGCATTTGTCATTTCAAAAAGCTTAAGTTTCGAAAGTAATCCATTTCCTTCTATTTGTAGTTTAAATGGATTGCTAAAACCAGTTAGAAATTAAAATAATTATTTTTATTGACAAGTAAATATGTAGTCTTTACCTTGTGGCCAAAAATGTCACAGAACACATCGTGTGTTGACTGTTGTTGCTTGCAGTTTATGGAGGAAATGGAAGTTGGGTGTGTGTAATAAATGAACCGATACCGAACGGAACTGAATTTCAGGATGTGTTAAAATGATGATACATGAACATGTAATACTATACATTGTATAAAAGTTATAAAATCTTAATTAAATGTACATGAATGATAAAGGGAAAATACGTTGTTGTGAATAAAAGTTTTAATGAGATACATAAAATGGTTAGATATTGTTTTAAAAAATGAAAACTTCTGTAATTTGCATCAATTTAAACACACAGTAGTTACATAGATTTATTAAAATAGCAATAAATCAATGAAGTACAAAATTGACTCAAATATTTTTTTGTTGTTGTTGCGGGCAACCAAATTTTCATGGCGGGCAAGTGCTATACTGATTATATGCTGAGCAAGTTGTTAAAAATATTAAGGTCACAAACTGGTTAAAATTTTTTCATGTAAATATGACGGGCCCCTAAGTTTAAAAATCTGGGCTCCAAGATTTAAAACTTAAGGGCCAGTTTGGCTCCTGAGGATTTTTTCTTAATTTCCAACCCTGTAATATAGTTGGTGGCTAGTTTTTTTTTTGGTGGAGGAGAGAAGCCGGGTATAATGTACCCGGAAAGAAACCAACGGTCTTCCGCAAGTAAACTGGCAAACTTTCTTACAAAATCAGCTTGGGTTCCAGCAGTACTTGAACCTGCGCTGACCAGAAGTGAGAAACTACACGGTTCAAAGGGTGCTGCTGTAACCACTCAGCCATGGAGGCCCTGATAAATATATTAAAGGTATATACCTGTAATAGGAACTCTGTTGACTGTTACATCAGACAAGACTATCAGACCGGCGTCCTGTAAATAAAGACAAAATGTCAAAATAATATAACAATAAACACTGGACTGAAACACCACAGTTGTTCATCTTGTGACAAAACATTAATTTTGACATTGAAAGTCAAAGTTTGCCCCTGCTTATTTTAGTTTTAGTCAATGTAGTTATGTTCAGCTTATCCAGTAACTGACACGGCACCTTTTGTCAAACTTTTCCATTATGATGTCACAATCAAATGGCCTGTCAAACAATTGTTTGATTATGACATCACAATCAAATGACATCAAAAAAGCACATGGTCAGCCATTTGTGAGATACTTGGCTATAGATCAATTACAATAAACATAAGATAAAGCTAAAATTTTATTATTTAGAAACCTGGAATGTGTGAATTGGCACTGACCAGGACATTGTCAGTCCTCTATAATCTCTCTTTGTCAGTCTTTTATAGCCTCTTTTGGTCAATCATCTATGACCTCTTGTTGTCAATCCTCTATAACATCTTGCTATCAATCCTCTATAACCTCTTGCTGTCAATCCTCTATAACTTCTTTTTGTCAGCCCTTTATAACCTGTTTTTGTCAGTCCTCTATAATATCATTTTGTTAGTCCTCTATAACCTCTTTTTGTTAGTCCTCTATAACCTCTTGTTGTCAATCCTCTATAACCTCTTTTTGTCAGTCATCTATAACCTTTCTATCAATCCTCTATAACCTCTTTTTGTCAGCCCTCTATAACCTTTTTTGTCAGTCCTCTATAACCTCTTGTTGTCAGTCCTCTATGACCTCTTGTTGACAATCATCTATAACCTCATCATCAATTCTCTATAACCTCTTGTGTCAATCCTCTATATCTTTTTGTCAATCCTTTATAACCTTTTTGTCAATCCTCTATAACCTCTTTTTGTCAACCCTCTATAACCTCTTGTTGTCAGTCCTCTATAACCTCTTTTGAGAGACCACTAATCTCAAGACAAACAGATTTCAGTGACAGATGGGGTGGTCTCTCAAGACAGGTTTCACTATACACACCATTACTATGCAATGGTACTGTACTTACCTTAAATGTAGTATTAGCATCAATGCCATGTCCACTGGCTGTAAAGAATTTGTACTGAAACTCAGTCTCACTCAAACGCCACAGGTGCTGCCAACTACCTCTGGCTGGTTTATCGTATGTGTTCAGTTCATCTATCAACTGTTAGACAAAGAAAACAGCATGATAAAAGCTTCTATCTCAGTATAATTGTTTACAGATAGAGAAATAATCCTGATATCTCTATATTACAGTTTACAGACATTGGATTAATACTGGTATCACAATATCACTGTTTACAGACAGTGCATTAATACTGATATTTCCGTATCACAATTTACATAACAGTTTACAGACAGTAAACTACTACTGATATCTCTATACTGTAGATCCGGAATGTTTGTGGCACTTTATTTTCTGGATTCTCAAGTTCTAAATTTATTGGCGAGATGATATTTTTGCATTTCTATTTTGACATACTATTATCAAACATCATTACGCTATCATTTTATTTTTGCAAGTGATAGTTCAAGTGAAATTACGCATTAATAAAATTCTCACGAAAAATAGAGTGGCAGTGAGTTTGTAATGATGGAAGAGAAAGCATGGTCACAGAAGAGAAAACCTGGAAAAAGACCAACAGCCTTCCACAAGTACCAAATTTTCTCTTATAATCATTGTTCCACAAGGCCACAAACCTGCACAGATCAAAAGTGAGAGACTTTAAAGTGTTCTTTTCACTCAGTAACTAAGTGTATCCAAGTTGAGTGATCACAAAATTGCATACAAAAACTAAGTGTATCTATAACTAAAATTTTGGGCTTCAGGTACTTTAATGGTATGGCACCTATTCTCAGATGGTACCTGTTGTAGGACACTTTCCACAGAATGAACAAGGTATTTCCAGATATATAAAATACACCATCTGCTTCTAAACAATAGATAAATCTTCAAAAGGCAGAAGGGGAGTGAAGTCACTAGCACAGTGTAAACACTACTACGTCTTCCTGCAGTAATGTTTACAGCATTAAGGTTGTTTTTAAAATGAGATAAGAGTAATTTTTTGTTTTATATTTTCCATGAAAACTTATCTGATTATATTGCATCTAAAGGTAACCCGATAAATGATATCAAAGTAAGTCAATTAGTTGAAATAAAGATATTCGATAAATACCTGTATTATCATCCAAGAAAAGATATCGCACCAGTACAGTAATAGTATTAGCATTAGAATCTTACCGTCCATTCATCGAGACCATCATTGAGTCCTCTTTTATAAATATCCAATGGCAACGCTCCAAAGGCAACATAAGCACCTGGATCGGCTTGAGCTTTAATTTCTATTGTGTCTCGAGTGAAATCTTTTCCTCTATTGACAGTGGCTTTAACCTGAAATATAAAAAGAAATCACATATAATGCTTGTATTTCCAGTGTTCCACCACACTAAACTCTTTTTTTTCCAATTATATAGAGGTGATAAGTTTTTTATGGCAGAGGAGAAACTGCCTGGTACCTGGAAAAAAGGATCAATAGGTCACTATAAGTGGCTGACATGACCTGGGCTGGTGCAGGTAAGGCTCAAAATTGTGCTGACTAAATGTTTTTTTTTTCTTTGTTGGTTGTTTTACTTCCACCTGTTCCAGCTAAGAACGATTACTTATATGGAGATGTCAACAGCTTAAAATGAAGTGCCATAAAACTTGATGTGTTATGGAATAACACCAATGACAGTTCTTTACCTGCAACACCTGCTGCGACACAGGTGTCCTCAATACAAAGTCTCATCTTTCACGTCAGAGTCTTTAGCGAAATTACCATCAGCACATTTAGTAAATTGTAAGGCTGATACTGAGAATCGAACCCAGGACCTTTGGCTCGCAAGTCAAATATTCTACCACTAGATGACCACAAGTGGTCAACATGATGTGAAAGACATCATCAGGGTTCCAAATAAGCAGAACTTCCCTATTTTAAGACTATGGACTAGTCAAGGATATATATACATGTAGATCTACTTAAAGTAAAAGTACTTAAATCGGTAATTTCTAATTACAAATTTTTGCTTGAATTTATCACCTGACTTAGAACAGACTTGTTCTAAGTCAGGTGATAAATTCAAGCAAAAATTTGTAATTAGAAATTACCGATACAATTTCCAACAAAACTTGTTACCTACATGTATATGAGTATAGGCCTATACACTTGCAAATTATTTATCAAATATTTTAAAATTATAAAAAACAGTGTTGCATATACATGAACATGTATATGTTTTATTAACTTCCTTATCTAAATCTGTCGTTAAATTTGTGTGGCAGACTATTGAAAGTATGATTATGAGTCTGTATCGTTAAATATTTTTCATCTAAAGTATGTTTTTAGTTCTTTTTCTTATGAAAACAGAAAAAAACAAAACGGAATTCACCAAAACTGAAAACAGAATTGAATCAAATCTAAAACTTCCCTAATATATGTTTATAAATTAACTGTATTGTATATGTTACATACCTCATTCAAATTAGTTCCATCCACAAAAAAAGACAGTGCATCAACTACAATTTCCTCTGGCTGTCCTGATATGAAATACACCACCACTTTGGCGGTGGGCACCATATCTCTTGACAAAGCTATAGCGAATGTTTTACGTCGGGATATCATTTCCAGTTCTTCCCCAACAATTATGTTTCCAGCACCGATTACCTACATAACAGCAAAAAAAAAAAAGTAATAAATTTTTTTTTTACAAAAATGATAAAATAAAAACCATACATATTATATATCCATTCTATACTCATTACAAATATTTATTTTCTGCATAAGTGCAATTCACATCAAATAAATTTGTATGGGCTGAAAAAATAGGCAAGGATGGACAATAAATAAAAACACAGGTAGTAGTTAGCAATCTAAAGAAATAATATTAAAAACACTTGCTACACTATCATTACTGTTATTACAAGTAAATCATAAAAACAATCAAGTATTTTCCAAGATAACAATTTCATGAAATTCATTAAGTTTACAATATTTCAGTATTAAACTGACATTTCATGTAAATTATTGAGAAGTGTACTTGAAACTCTTGAAGATAAAATAAAACTTATGTCAAAATAACATAGCAGAAATCCAGATAAAAGCAGTGTAATTGGTAAGGGGAGATAATCATAATCCTTTCCTTTGAAGCAATCAATAGTAGTTGATACTCTTACCTGGTAGTAAATCCTTGGAACAAAAATACTGGTTTTGATATGGAAGATCATATACTGGTTTACTTTTGGATTTTTAGTAGAAGTTGTCAAGCTAATGAAACTCTTGCTGGGAGAGTAGAAACGTGTGGCCATCAGCTCTATTTGGGTCAGTGGTTCACCATCCCATGTTGCCTGTAAATAGGTCACACACAAAATTAACATGCATTTCAATTTTTAGTAGTTTTATACATTTTCTATCAATTACAATCCTCTATTTCACAGACTGTCAATTTTCAGGGTCAAAATAAAAAAACATAAAAGAAAAGTGTGTCTGAGGACACAAATGCCCCACTCAAGATGGCTTATAATACTTGAAAATACTTGCTGAGTGTATTTGATATCACTGCTAGTTTTTTAGCCCACAATTCAAATCACCTGCGTCCGTGGTTTGTCCATCCTGAACAATTCTTGTTACAGCTATTTCTTTGAAAGTATTGAAGGGATCTCCTTGAAATTTGACATGAAGATTTCCCTTGAAGTCTAGTTGTGCATATTACATTTTCAGAGAGATCAGAATCGAATGTGACTTACAGACGGCCATCATGGATTTTGGCCAAAGGAAGATTGTTACCGCTACTTCTCAGAAATGACATCAGGGATCTCCTTGAAATTTTACATAAAGGTTCCCCTTGAGATCTATTCATGCATATTACATTTTCAGAGATCCTTGGGGATCCCGCCCCACCCCCTGAAATATTTATTTTTATTTATAACTTAAAAACCATTGACAGCCCCACCCTTTAAACCATATATATTTTGGATTGTTATGGGAAGACACATTTAGTGGTGCATTTGGGTTCCCACCCCACCTCTTGAATTTTATATTTTTGCTTATAACTTAAAAACCGTTCACAGCCCCACCCTTAAACCATATATATTATTGATCATTATTGGGAAACACATTCAGTGGTGTATGGAGGTCCTTAGAGGTCCTGCCCCATCCTATTAAATATTTATTTTTACTTATAACTTAAAACCATTCACAGCCCCACCCTTAAACCATATATATTATGGATGGCTATGGGGAGACACATTTAGTGGTGCATGTGGGTCTTGCCCCACCCCCTGGAATTTATATTTTTGCTTATAATTTAAAACCATTCACAGCCCCACCCTTAAACCATATATATCATTGATTATTATGGGGAGACACATTTTGTTGTGCATATGGGGATCCTGCCCCACCCCTAAATTTTATATTTTTGCTTATAACTTAAAAACTGTTCACAGCCCCACCCTTAAACCATATATATTACTGATTGTTATCGGGAGACACATTTCGTGATATATATATGGGGGTCCTGCTCCACCTCCAAAATATAGATTTTTACTTATAACTTAAAAACCATTCACTTGACATATATTTAGGTTTTAGTCCAAATTCATTGTTAAGCCACAAAGTAAGAGAAAAGAACAGTCTGTCATAGATCAAATCAAGAACATTCGATTGTGGGCGCCAAGAGCTCTCTGGAATCTCTGGTAATTTAAAGAAATCTATTGTTTTTGTCTTAGATATTTTTGTTCAAAATTTGCATGTGTAGGAAATCGCCCCATTATGATTTTGTTCTCCTTCTCGTAAACACTCAATCTTTTAATTTCACAAGAAATTAGTTAAATTTAGCACTAATTATTAATCATAAGGACCGTACGTTTTAAATGGTTTTGAAGTAGTCATAAACACCTTATAGAACCTGTGAAACTAAAAAGTATGGTTCTCAGTTACAATCCATGAGTCAAAGTCCCGACATTTTGAACTTTTCCAGGTGGTCTTTTGAACTTCGACTCATCGAAGTTCTACTATAATTAAAATTTTCCAAGTTATAAAGTGGCATAACTCTAGAACGGTAAATGTTTCATTGCTCATATCTAAACTTTGTCTGCATGTTGTGATCCTTTACCATATCCATTTACACCCAAACAATTTATATGTATCATAAACATTTATTATACAAGTATTCATAAAATTGACAAATACATCTTGAGCCCACATGAACAAAATCAGGTTTAGGTTCCAGCAGGACTCCAAATGACTACAGGTGGGTTAAAGATTGATGCTCCAAACTAGCCATCAGAGCATGGACTTGAACCCCTAATGACTACAGCGTTAGGAGAGCGTGATTTAACCACTCAGCCACAGACTGGTTTAAAGCATGATGCTCTAACCACTCAGCCACGGACTTGAAACCCCACTTATTACAGGAGAGAGATTTCATGGGTTAAAGAGTGATACTGACCAACTATGCTCTCAGCCACAGCCATGGCCTTAGAACCCCTAAACCACTCAGCACTGGGACTTGACAGGACTACAGGTTACGAGATTTCATGGGTTTAAGCGACTGATGCTTAGAGATTTCTAAACCGTGATGCTCAGCCACGGACTTGAATCCCCACTGACTACAGGTTAGAGATTTCATGGGTTTAAGCGTGATGCTCTAACCACTCAGCCACAGACTTGGCCTTGACCCCCACTGACTACAGGAGAGAGATTTCATGGGTTAAAGAGTGATACTCCAACTACTCAGCCATGGCCTTGAACCCCTAATGACTACAGGAGAGAGATTTCATGGTTTAAAGCACAATGCTTTAACCACTCAGCCATGGAGGTCTCATTTTGAAGCATTTTTATACACTTTTTGAACCATCAGCTCTTAACTCACACATGGTAGCGATAACCAGTATAATTGGTAAAAT
This sequence comes from Atrina japonica, assembly GCA_030159075.1. Lineage (NCBI taxonomy): Eukaryota > Metazoa > Mollusca > Bivalvia > Pterioida > Pinnidae > Atrina > Atrina japonica. The sequence continues at coordinate 1,392,309 of BROG01000099.1, forward strand.
ACTACTTACAGACAGTCTGATGCTTTGTACAATATTATCACAAGCCACCTGGAATTCTACAATTCCATTGACCGGGCTTTTGCTGGGAAGTTGTACTCGACCTGATCCATAATTAGCGGTAATCCTGACACGTTTACTATTTGAGGATACCGGCGTACCATCATATTTCATTACTGCAATCTACAATAAAAACAATTCAGGGCATATATTGAAAACAATCAGATTACTTTTTTGCATGCAATTATAGGTTTTATAGATTAAGATTTTACATGTATATAATTATAACACATAGTTTTATATGTATCATTAATTTTTGTGTGTGTGTATATGATTTACAAGTTGTTTTACATATGTAGGTAATTTACTAGTGTTTGTTTATTTATTGTTGTTTAACGTCCCACTCAAGAATCTTTCACTCATATGGCACGTGAAGGGCTTAAAATTTTGGCCTATGCTCAGCACTTATGGCCATTTAGCAGTGAGGGTTCTTTAACTTGCCTACACCTATTCTGACATGGGACCTTGGTTATCACTGTCTCATCCGCATGACAGGGAATGACCTGCCGACGGCTGGACTAAAAATCATGACCTCACGATAAAGAGTCGAGCACGCTACCGACTGAGCCAGGCCCGCTCGATAATTTACTTGTGTTTTTCATATTTGTGCTTTTCATTTTTCTAAATGTATTTCTGTAATTTTTCTATGTCTGCATACAATTTATCAGTAGATTTTCATGTATAATTTACCTGTGATTCAAAATGTGTACTATTGATAAGATCTGGGTTTTTTTTCATGTCTGTAAATAATTACTTCTACATTTCTGTAATTGATCATCAGTAACCTAGGCTATTTATTCTATGCAGAATAAAGATAAAAATTATCTAAAGTCTAATATCAACATTGTGAATAATTCAGGGCAAAATGAATAGGACCGGGTTTTCTTAAACAAGATGTGTTTGTGAAACACACATGCCCCCAGTCCCAACAAATTTGAAATATTGCACTTTATATGTAAACAGGACAGACTTACTGACAGACAGACAAACAGATGATCCAAACAGTAGATGCCCCCAGCATACCTTTCAAGCCAAGGGCATAAAATGTTGTGGTTCTGTTTCAAATGAGTTTTTCTGACAGACTGATATGATTTCCTAAGGAAGTATGAACTCACCTGGACAGTCATAACAGAATCAGGTTTGAATGTCCTAACATGATCACCGACCCATTGCAGTTTAATATTAGAATTAAATAAGATGGTGCTGGCATAACCCTCACGAGTCATCTGGAAAAACCAGTCTTGTACTGATGCATTGAATGAAAATTCAAAATTTTCCAGTGTGTAATAAATTCCAAGATTTGCACGGATTTTGTTCTTGATATCTGCCATGTCAAATGAAAATTGGATGGGGCCATTCACCTGCAATTGAAAACAAATTATCTGAAATCTTGTTGAAATGAAAAATACATCATGACTTGTTTTGTTCGTAAAAACATGGAATTAACGTGAGTTTATCCACATGTCAATAACTGTATGAAGAAACTAGAGGCTGAGGGAGTTTTATTGGTCATATAAATAAACCCCTCTGTTTTTATGGAACCTCAGACCCAGAGGTACCGAAAATCATAATTATCTCTTCAAAATTTAAAAAGAATTTACTGAGTTTTTTAAAAAAACAAACAAAAAAACAAGAAATTTATGTGAAATGACCAACTGATGCTGTCAGATCACAGTAGGTTGGCCTAGTCAAGCAAATGATCTAAAAATATTCCCATAAATCTTAGAGAATTTTTTATGATCATTGCACACTGATCACATGTCAGTTTATTAATAAATGAGAAGGGCCAATGTTGCTCTGGAGTTTCAGCATCTTGCATTTAACTACAAAATTTCTCACCTCTAGTTCATTTAAGGGAGGGGTTAGAGGCCTGCTGAAACTAAGCTGATTATGTAGGAAGTTTTCCATCTTACATGCAGAGGGCCAATGAGAATTCAATGTAGAGGGCCAATCAGAATTCAATGCAGAAGGCTAATCAAAATTCAATGTAAAGGGCCAATCAGAATTCAAAGAAGAAGGCCAATCAGATTTCAATGCAGAAGGCAAAACAAAATTTTCAAAGAAGAAGGCCAATCAGAATTCATTGCAAGAGGCCTATCAGATTTCAATGAAGAAGGCCAATCAGATTTCAATGCAGAAGATTAATCAGATTTAAGTAAAATTCTGATTTAAGTAATTTTCATGCATTGAGCACAGATAAATCTGAATTTGAGTTTTGAATGGTGTTTTATGCCACACTTGAAAAATTTTCAGTTATATGTGGCTACCAGTTTTTAATGGTGGAGGTGAGAACTCTGTTACAATGTACCCTGGAAGAGACCACCAGCTCTCCGCAAGTAAACTGGCAAACCTTCACACAGTGTAGGTTCCAGCAGCAGGACGCAAACCTGCACTGACAGGAAGTGAGAGACTTCATGATTTTAAGCGTGTGACTCTAACCACTCCGACACAAAGGCAACTCTTCGAGATAAACAATCATTTATCAATTAAGAATAATTAATATGCATCGATAATAGATCACAAAGTACATACATAGTCAAAAGTTTCCCGGATCTGTACTGTTCGGGTGAGGTAGTTTTGTACAGCAAATGGATTTGCGGGGTCATAGTTCCTTGGTTTAGGTGGTTTTATTGTCATGACTACTGTAGCATTTCCTTCTACTGGTTTTCCTGTGGTCAAACTGTGAAAGAAAAAACAACAAATATAGAAAAAATAAGATGGATAAATTCAGAAAGAATTCCAGAAAATACATCATTTGAATCATTCAGAGCTAAAAAAAAAAAGGTTTGTTAAAGTGCACTTTAAAGTGTTTTTATGTAAATTTTACAACAACAAAAAATGACTTTGAAGGTATAGCACTCGTTTGTCCTCAAGTTTAATTAATATAAAGCAATATGTCAAATTTGGTAAAAACTTTGAGGAAAAAATCTATGAAGGAATGTGGAAAGCAGACAAACCAAAGAGTTTGCCCCAGATCTTCAATCTTATGAGTGTAAATATAATGGTAAATGACAAGTTTCAAGAATTATTTGAGACTGATTAGATAATCCATGATACAACTACATACTTTGCTATAATGGTTCCCTCAATTTTGGGGACATTATCCATGATGTAAGGTTGCACCGATACCTTAACATCAAACCGAGGGTCCCCTGAAAAACAAACATATATCATTATTATGACACATCATATGACATGTAATTTTACTGAACGGGCATTAGCTCTGTTTTTTTTTCATTTTTACTACTAAGACTGACACATAATAATAATAATAATAATAATAAAAAAAGATAAGAATAATAATAATAATGATAATGATAATAATAATAATAATTATAATAATAATAATAATAACAACAAAAACAGATATACACAGGCCAAAAAAAGTTGTTAATTTCATAAATGTTTTGTGAAAATTGTTTGTGAAACCCAGTTTATATATATATATATATATATATATCACACCAGACTTGACCTTATTTTAAAAAAATATATAAGAATATAAGATATTTTTTGCCAGTGTATAGCTCTCATTTGTAATTGTACATCAAGTACAAATAGTAAAAGTAGAAAATCAAAGTACTGAAAGCCGGGCTTACAAATACCCGAGTACTAATAATGGCTTTTTTCATTCTGTTGGTGTTATTGATTCATCAATACTCTCAAACCGTGTTTTATTTCTTTATTTATACATAGGCCTATATCTGTCTAAAAATTTCATTCATACATTTATTTCGTCATTTATACATGTAGCCTATATAATTACAAGTATTTGTTTATCGTTCTATTTCTTTATTTATATATATTTCTTCATTTATACACATAGCCTATATAATTACATGTATTTGTTTATCGTTCTATTTCTTTATTTATATTTATTTCTTCATTTATACACATAGCCTATATAATTACATGTATTTGTTTATCGTTCTATTTCTTTATTTATATATATTTCATCATTTATACACATAGCCTATATAATTACAAGTATTTGTTTATCGTTCTATTTCTTTATTTATATATATTTCTTCATTTATACACATAGCCTATATAATTACAAGTATTTGTTTATCGTTCTATTTCTTTATTTATATATCTATTTATTTGTTTATCAATGTATTCATTATTTTGTTTATTTATACATTTAATAATCGGACTGTCTATCAATTTATTTATTATTATCTAATAATAATAATCTGTTTATTTATGACTGTTTCTCAAAATATATCAGTGCATTTATTTCTTATTACTGAGTGAGCTAAACAGTTTTTTCAACAGTTACATCTTCTCATTGTATTTGATCGACTCATAGCTTGCGGACAATATTTACAATGTCTACGTATTTGAAAAAAATGACTTATTTATGATTTCATATCGACTTGGATTGTCACTAAGAGTTTAACAATTAAGATATAAAATATTTTACCCACTGTGTCCGTTTAATAAAAAGCTATAAGAAAGATGCATTTCATTCGTATTGATTACAGGTTTTACTCACCGATTTTTTAGTATTCAAAACTCACCAAATGACAGGTTAAAACATAATTGTTGTATTAATATATCCAATAACAACATATCGGACACATTTTACCTGTTTTATATTCTTATTCACAATATTTTTGATCCATACGATATCTTTTTTCCACGTTCTGCTTAGCACTCTCAATCAAAAACACAGACAACTCTGTGTATTACAATTAGAGATTGTCTGGCTCTTCATATGCGGAAAGATACAAACGGCTTCCAATTTACTATAATTTATGATAAGATGAAAATTCTGTTTCTATAACTGTCTAGATTGTCTTGAAACAACTGTATGAACAACACCAGAACATTTAATACACTTTTATTTACATAACATACATGGATTATATCATATCACGCACAGTTTTATTTGTTCTGGTGGTAATGAGGAGACCAAAAACATGCGCAAAAAGACGATTGCGCACAACTGGATGACTGCTATAGCTGGCTTTCTCCTTTGGCAATATGCCCAGCTAAAAATTGAAATAATGTTTTTTTTCGTAAACACAGCTAATGCCTCTTTACATGACATATACTGCATGAATCAATGAGACTGATTTGTAAACTTCAATATATTATATACATCTGGTTCCTATACACCAAAATGATATTACATTTATTTTGCAAAATGTTTCATAACCTGAAATACCCAGAGACAATCATAGGACAGTACTTTGATAATAATAAAGGGAGATAATTCAAATGAAAGCATTGTAAACTTTGCATTTTAGAATTATTCAAATCAATTTTAAAATATAAATTTGAAAGAAAAAAAAATACTCACAAAATTCCTCTACCAAGAAGTACTTGTTGTAAGTGTAACCCTGAAATTAAAAAAGATGTTTCAGAATTGACAAATGAATCAAGCTTAGTTTATCATCATTATGAAAATCAAATTTACCTTGTGAGCACAAGCTAAAAATAGATTTTTAGTATGTAGTACAACTATTTAGGATACATTATAACCATTTATTCTGTTAGAACAGTGTAAAACAAACTTACAAAAGCATCAACTTCAATTGACCAATTTCCATAATTGGGTTGATCCGACAACATGAAGCTCTGGCTCACAAGACCTATAGATAAATACAAAAATGTCAGATGCTATAATACAACGTCAGATGCTATAATACAACGTCAGATGCTATAATACAACGTCAGATGCTATAATACAATGTCAGATGCTATAATACAACGTCAGATGCTATAATACAACGTCAGATGCTATAATACAACGTCAGATGCTATAATACAACGTCAGATGCTATAATACCACATTTTCAAACTCCTATTTCTGCATTTGCAGCAAATGTACAGAATTTTTTCTGTAACTTAATATGACAGTTTTGTTGTAGTTTTTTTTCTCATGATAATTGTTATACAATGTACAATGATTATGTTTGTATAGCATTATGGGGGGGGGGGGGGGCAAAGATGAGTATGGCTAATGAAAAATCTGGATAATAATAATAAAAATAATTCAACATACCACCAGCATTTGTCTGCACAGCTAACCAACGTCTGACTGGGAAACCTGTTGGATCCTGAAATAATATGGCAAATATCTTTCAACTGATTGGGGTACAAAATAAAAAAAAAGACCTTGACCTAGGACCAAATTAAAAAACTTAGTAAAAATATTATCTAAACCAATTTTTTTTATTACTATTTTGAAATGAAAACATGCAAAATTTGTGCTGTAGCTGGACTCTCTTTGCATGATATTTTTATTAATTATGGAAATTATTGTGCATCTGATGAAAACGAGAATTGTTTGAGCATATACTCAAGTATTGCCCATCTGATGAAAACAAGAATTGTTTGAGCATATATTCAAGTACACTAAAAAGTAAGATACAATTTTTTCCTCCATTTTTTATTGTTAAATCATAAATTTGAGTCAATGTTTTTAAAGTGAATAAGAATAAAAACCAATATGTTTTTGTCTATCACATCCAGAACAATTATACGGTCAAAATTAGAAAATTGAGGTTGACCTTGAATTTACTGAACTTGGTGTTATCTGGACAGAAGTCGGTCATATATGAGATGATATGTAAGATTTTATATATTAAAGTATAATAAGAAACAGGTAAAGGTTGTATGACAAAATTTCAAAGCATTGTATTTCCAAGGTCATTCTTCACCCTCTCATAAACACATACAAATTCATTCTAGCACTAATTATTAATTATCATGACCGTATATCTCTTAAATTATTTTGAAGGCGTCCTTAACAGTTGATTACAAGAACAATTACGTTAATTATACGTATGAATGTTTAAGCAGTGAATGGTCATTCTTCATTCAGAGGATACCTTTCTATAACTGACAATTTAATTAGCCCGACAACTGTTTGCTAAACATAGGTTCAGGGTTTTCCCTGACGCAAAAATTCTGTGTACTTACACGTAAAAATCCTAAATGACGCCTAAAATAAGATCTATTGTGTCCTAGTGGACGCGTTAAATACTTGATGTCTTTCGAGATCGTTTGGGTAAATAAACCAAGCATGCGACCTATTTCTACCAGTTTGCTTCTTTTTTATGTCCATTTCTTATGTTCGAGTGCAATTCCACAACAAAACCAAGAAACCGAATTCATCATTTTATTAATAATAAAACAGGAAAATCTTTACTTCTAATACAGATCTAGAATCAACAAGACAACATCGTTCATCACTTTATGGGTACTTTCGGAAGTATAAATTAAAGAAGGGATACCAAACCCGACTTTCAATTGAATTATGGAAATTAAAAAATAATAATGAAAGTACTAATGATACTTATATAAAATGATTTATTTACACAAATGTTTATGTAAATCTTACATATGATAAAGTAATTTAATACTTGAAATGGATAAAATAGATATAATTTTCAAATAAATAAATTTGAGGCATCAATTAGTAGGCTACATGTATTTAGGAACTTCTCATCTCTATTTCTAAAAACATGTAATGGTATTACAATTTATAGATATTTTATAGAAATTTTCCATACGATTTCATATGTAGTTAAAACAACTATATTTTATCTAATTTCTTATAAACCTTTAATCTATAGTACATGTATGTATACAATAATTATATATTGAATTAAGGGAACTCTGAGGGTTCAAGAACAAACCAGGAAATTACGATGGTGTTACAGTAACATATAAAAATGGTGCTGATGTTTTGTTTCACATCTGAGTGCGGGAAAAACTACTCACTCTCCTGACATGATTAAGTTATGATCAGAAAATAAATGCTCCACATGTACTCTTGATATTTTCCCTAAAGGGATGTCTGTAATTATCAACAAAAGTGCACATTTGACATTCAGTTTAATTCTGGTTGAATTGAAGTGGACTCCAAATGGACTCCTAATTTTGTAGTTGAGGGAGTCCATGGACTCCTCATTTGAAAATCCCAGGGAAAAGCCGATAGGTTTTATTTTTTTAAATTCGCAGCTGAAAGTTTTAGTATTATCTATTGTCAGTAAAAAAAAAATTTAAGCTCACCTTGACGTAGATTGTCATACTGCCGTATTTTGGCATCATGTTTGGCAAGATAGGAACAACTCTAAAGGAGACTGAAAAAAAAAAAGATCAACATAAAAGTATTTACTGGCAGTATGGTTCTTATCCATTATCATCATCAAATTATTAATATGTGACATAACGCTTGTGAAAAAGACAAAATTATCTCTTATTAAGCAATCATACGGACATTCAATCTTAATGTAATCAAAGAATACAAAGCTCGGCTCACCTAACATATGTTTTCCATCAATCCAATTAGAAGTGACTTCAATCACTATTCTTAACCACAGCATTGAAAAAACATGAAATGGACTATTATCACAAAAAAATTACAGAATTTACCCTGGATAACATGTGTGAAGAATCATGAGATGAATTTATTTAATGCTAGTTTAGCTCTAGTAGGAGGCAAAATTGACCTCAACCTAATTTTCTTAACCAAAAACCAAAATTGACACCAAGGGTGCTAGCATATAAGCCCCACCCCTATAATTTTGTAGAGGTGATCTAAAAATAAATCTGATGCAAACTGACATAGGTGTCCTAATTTGCACTGACAATAGAGTGATAGTTTAAATAAGACAACTTTTTTTCTTCTTCTATTGAGTATATAGTGAAAACCAGACAACTACTTTTTTTTTTTTTTACATGAAAAAGGAAAATAAGACAACATTCAAAACTCCCCTTTTCAATCTTTAACCCATTTACCCCTAAAGACACATTTAGATTGGTCCAAGTCAATGATTTATAGAACAGTCCATTATTTTTCAGGGGTTAGTGAGATTTGGCTTTTTTACAGTTGGTCAATTACATTAAACAAAAAAACTTTTTTCTACTTTACACTTCACACCTCTGAATCATATACTTGCACTAAAGGTCACCTCTGTATTAAGGGCACTTGCCTATAAAGGTCATTCAAACATAACCTTTGTAAACTTTTTTATAATTAATAAACCTCTATACAAAGGCCACCTGTCTGGAACAGCCAATTTTGCATGCTCCCTTGAGTGGCCTTTATAAACAGGTTTGATTGTACCTGACATCTTCACATATACATGTATATGGGCAAGAATTCACTAATGGGGAATGTACTGTTTTGTCTTGTCAACACCCAATGTGTCATTAAAAAAACATATATATATAATTTTTTGTTATATTTTATTTTCCTGTTTGAAAAACACAGTATTAAGACATATAATTTCAAAAGAATATATTGTCTTGACTTCTTAGGTACACAAAAATTTTCGTTCTAAAATCCTCATGTCGTTGAATTTTCGGTATGAAAAAGCATGACATTTTACCCATGCAATTCCAGGTGGATACAAGCAGTCTAAATTTCAATATTCTTGCGTCTGCTGAAGTCATGGAATTCACTGACAAACCGGTCCTGCAAACGTACACATCATATCTTACTTTGGTCTCCACGGTTTTTTGAATTTCCAAACTGAAAGTGACCCTCGTACGTAACGTGTGTGTCAAACAAATTGTTACGTACACAATCTCTCGATTTATCACGTGTATGCAATGCTTATTACTGCATTCCTACTCCGTTTTGTTTCTTCCGCCATATGTCTTTTTATGATCAGAAACTGTTTGCTGTTGTCATAAAAATAAAAACCTGAAGCGTAGTTTAATATTTTGCCATTCTGTGTCAAACATTTCTGTTACGTACACCTGATCGCTACAGAAGACCACAGTAATTCCCAAGACTATTTCAAATGTGGCTTATATGTCGCAAACGGAAACGGGCTAATCTACGGCAACATGTGATACGGCTATAAGCTAATGGCGCCAAAATGTCGGGCAACGTTAAGTGCGTTTCTCTTCGTCGTCAATTTGTTTCACATAGTTACGTACTGTTGTCGATGAGAAGTTAGTTATTGTCAATCAGTCCTAGATGATAAGTGTATATCATCACTGTTCGTGAAAAACTAGTGACGAAAGCGATTTATTTAGTGTCACAGAGTGCAGTTTGCACATGGGGTGAGAAAAATCACAAATAGTACGTAACTTTGAGCAGTCCAGAGAAGTCAGTGTTACGTACGATTATGATACCATCCGTTCTATTACTGTTTGGGTAATTAATTGGGTTCAACTACGTTCTATGGTCATGCATTTGAGATTTATATTCGAAATCGGCAATTATAATCCCTTGGCAACCAAGTTTTTATCTAACCATCAAATAATGTTGCTTCTATCAATCTATGTCAACGTTACATACTCCTGAAAATGTATATATTTCATTTTATCCGGATGATGATGGCATTCACCGCAATGATTTGCTGCTGTCAAATACATGGTTGACTAGACCTTCTAATGATGCAATTTATTTGAGAAAACGTGCAAGTTTTTTTTGTGTTATAATGTCACACTTGTAGTACCATTAGTGAATTCTTGCCCATATATATCAATGATATATGATGAACTCTTTGAGTAAATTAAACCAAACAAAAGTAAAATTACCATTCTGTCTCTGTCTGTAGATAGGTTTACTCAACTGAATAAACACAGATGCCTGTTTAGGTGTAAATAAAATCTCTGTCTCATTGAAGAACACATTCCCAGCATCTCCACTTCTACCTTCCACTCGGAGTAGATAAGTACCTACCTGTGAGTTTGATGGCATCTGTAATAACATATAAAACAGCTATAAAATTACAATACATTTTTCTTTAATCATTTTAGCTGTGGTGAGCTATTTCACATCAGTTAGATAATGCATACCATGTGTTTTTTATGTGTACTAGATAAACTTCTTTAAGAAAAACAATTTTTGTGGACTGACCAACATTTATGCAGATTTGTAGATTTATCGACCAGTCTGCCTAAATGATGCAGATCGAAAGTTAGTTTGAAACTCTGAAGTGTAGCAGATAAAGTAATATTTAACTGACATTTCTGCTGTAAACATAATTTAGTTTGCGTACTTGTTGTCAATGACAACACAATATTATTGTTCAATTCACATAAGATGGCGGACGGAGTAACCTGAATATCCAGTCGTTATATTTCGCTCACTTCGATCCCTACATTAACGCCTGAATCCATAAACACAATCAGAATGCTTCAACCGGAAAAATTTTTATTGTGCCAGACTGACGTCTTAGTAATTTACATCAGAATTTTGTGACGTTGCATTGACTAGTTCACAACACTTGAGTTTATTTTCAAATTACTGGTATAAGAAAGTTGTGATTTGTAAAATTACAACTGTAAACCTAATAATTCATTTGCAGTATACGTTCAATATATTTTCTGTATTTTTTTTAACATTTAATTTATCCTCGATTTATCCTCAAATTTGAAACTGAAATCCAAACTCCGCAGAAACATATACTGAATGCCTCTGATTGGGTTCTCGTTTTTTCGAGAATGGCGAGAAACACTTTAACTGGTTAGCTTTCACGCCCTATTGGGTCTGAAGAGTTCCGATCAAGGGCGTTAATCATTTATTTAGCAGGTGGAGTAAACTTTTGATCATCATACAGATGATTCTACTCACTTTTCAGTTATGACATGCTGCACAGAAAAAACTTTTTATTGATCTCTGGATACTCTCCCACGAAGGTGACAAATAGGAATGATGACACTAGTCAGTGTAATTTAACGTTGCTATGCGTTATTACCTAAAACTTAAACTCGTTCTTGTCAAGAAAGGGTTCACAAAATTCAACCCCGCCAGGTTATATGAATTTTACTATACGTCCAATCAAAATCACACGTACCTTCATCTGCATTAGACGACTGCCTGTCCTTTCAAACTTCATACTTATTTCTGCATAAGCAAGATTGTTCTGTATAATAGAAACTTTGACATCAAGGTATTCATACTCCAATTTCAAGATGGTGGCATATATTTGGACAACTTCATTTGGACGAATTTTGTTTGGACAGATAATCATGTAAGTCCTGAAAAAAAAAAATTAAAATGCATGTTGTCATAGAAACATTAATCATTAATTGTATTTTTATTTTTATTATTAATTTTGTAGTGCAGGGTCGATTGAATCATATTTCTCATGACTTGCTGTGTGCTATGCATATTAAATTAGAAGTTAATTTTTTTAAAGGGATGGGGGGGTGCAAAAAATTACAAATCACAATCAGGTAAAGAACTTCAAACTTGCCAATCCTATTTTTCCGATAAAAAAAAAATCAAATGTTGTAATAAAAAAATTGTTTTATCCATAACATCAAAATATTTTCAAGAGACGGGACTGTTGCTGATAAACTTGTTTTCTTCATTGATATAAGCGCCAAGCATTCATCTTGATTTGCTTTATCCATGGATGTGGCAAATGATATCAAACCCAAATTATCTTCACTTGACATGTAAGCACGAGGTGAAACTTTTGGAGTTTCTAATGTAATTGAAGAATTATCAGCAATGATTCAATGTCCATGGATGTCAAATGTGTGTACTCTTAGGTCCCTGAGAGACCCGAAAAGATATTCAAATTGGTCAATAATCTAAACTAAAAATAAAAAGTAAGATTATTTTTGTTTTGTTTTTTTTAAACAGTGGATCTACTTGTAAATAATATCCAGGAGTGTCATTATTAAAGCATGTGCCCTTAAAATGACATATGGTGATTTATATAAATAAACTTGTGTTCCCTTTGCCGTAATCAAAACACCAAAATAGCCTCAATCGCATTTTCTCACAGGTCTTCTGCTTTCTCTTAACCCTTTTTGTTGTCATTGTAAACAAATCTGGAATACATCTGATGTATCATTTTGCAGACTTTTTTCACATGAAGATGACATTAATCAGTTAATGACCGACTTTCAGAAATCCAAGTACGGAATCAAAAAACGAAGACTTTTGAATGACAGAATCAAGACATTATAGATACTTACGGTGCTCTTTCCATCTTATATCCATTTGTATTCTCTATGATCATCTGTCTGTCCTGGGACTGGACAAATGTCCACAGGACACTCAATATTATTATCGTTTTCCACATTATAGGGACATTGGGGGTATTTCTGGAAAACAAAAGGTAAAGAAACTAAACTTGTTACAAAATTTAAAGCTGAAAGATGTTCATAATACCTCAGGGACAGTGATAAACATACAGAATTTTATTTTTTAATTCAAGTTCCAAATTCAGTTTCAATCACTGAAGTTAAGTTTATAAATGATCACTGCAGTGTTTGACCATGGTCTAAACTCATCAACCCCTGAAAAAAAATCTATACAGAAAGATATATGGGTAAGGAGTTATCTCCCATGATTGCTCATCTGTCATAAACATATAAAAACTTCTTGTTGAAACTATCATGCTTACTAAGATTCTCATAGCAAACTAACTTTGTATACACATAAAAATCAAATGAAACAAAAAGAAAACTGTTAAGAATGTACAGTTCCCCACAATGTGTGCAAATAAGGTCCACAAAGGGGAATAACTCTGAAAATATGGATTGTCAATGAGCAATTTTTATGCACGACACTCTGTCTGCTGGAGTTGTGTAAGATCATTGATGGATATTTATGTAAAAGCAGAAAGTAGTTATGCCGACAAGGATATGACAAACTTTTTTGAGTCCTGCCACTCCCTGAATCCAGTGGGGTGGGGGGGTGGCTATTAAACATATTTAGGAGAAAATTTAGATAAACTTTTTTTATATTGTTATATTGCAATAATTTATTTCAATTTAAAATAGCAAAATAACAACAAACTGACTTATAAATGTCATCTAATTCTTTAATGGCACATGGGAGATTTTTTTGTATTTTTCTGGAGGATTAGGAATTTAATTTCTAGGCAATATTATTTTTACATTGGGATTGCAATGTCTTTCAAGACTCTAGAAGTATTTACTCGACTCTAAATATGAATGTTCATGTGTCTCACAATTTTGAAATAATTTAATTTGACACTTTATTTTATAACCGTAAAACGTTTGTGTTTTTCAAACCAACCCTTATTCAAATTCTTCTTTATACACCCAAAAACATTACACATTTATGCCCCATCTAGACTTGTTATTTTGTTGTTAATGTTATCCAGTGAGGATCATATACATTACAGTTGCTATTTTTATTTAGATGTACACCTATCTACATGATTTTACTAAAACTCCTTTGTCGAAACTGTCTAATACTTTTAGTTTCTGTCAACGTTTACAGAACACCTGAAGTGTCCCCACTTATTCCGGAAGTGTCAACATGATTCATACAATTTTAAACTTTTTTAGAACTATGGAACTCCATTCAAATTTCAATTAAATTAGGTGTGAATGAAGAAAAAATCGAGAATTTGGACATTTTGTACTAATATACCGCAGTAATTTCTTCTGGAACAAAGAAAATGACATACTTTTATATTTTAATGGCACTTGATTTGAAAATGGCGGCCATCAAAATACCTAACGCTATGCTACAGGTAAAGTGGCCCTACTTCTATTTCAAGGTAAAAATATGTTTCTTGTAGTAAAACGGGATAATTTATATATCAACACAATGTGTGTTAATTAAAACAACGGAGGCAATCATTATTACTTACTTGTTTAACTTCACTTTTGAAAATACCTGAGGTATGACTCGTTCTATACAATGTCAAGGTAAAACTTCTAACCTCGTTCTGAAATTTACAGGTGAAAATATTTACAATTGTTTACGTGTAGTATATCGATCCCGATCTTGCGTTTACCCCGCGTTTACATGTTTCAAATTTTTGTTTTGTGCCTTCAGGTAATCCATTTTTGTAGATCGATATACTGCTTTGATTTTAATCAATATAATTAAAGAAAACAAACCAAAACATATATAAAAACGATATTTCATATTTGATGAGACCAGCTATTCTGTATATTCTTCATTAAATACCTCCTGTTTGGGAGAACCTCCAGGTAATAGAGTAGTAGCCTATATAATTTATTTATGGTATATGCCAAAGATTTGATTGTATTTTGAAATATACAAAGTCTTATAATGATTTCATCACTGAGGATGACCGAAGAGTATGGTTTGAATTTTTTGACCTGAACACCTAACTGTTAGCTGATTATACATAGATTGATATTTTCAGCTTTTGTAATTGTGTTTATACATTTAATTGAGAGTATCAACATGTCTCAATATGTTTATGTTTACATATATATGACTGATGGAATCTGCTGTTGTATTTACTCATTGATACATTTTTTTTGTACTAAGATTTCAGAACTGGAATAAAAATATTTTTATAAACAAATACCTACTGTGGAGAGTTCTATTATATACATGATCATATATATAAATAGTTGATTAACTTCTACATTTTGTATGTAGAATTTTGTCTGCTCTATATCATATAGTATAATTTAATTTTCTGTATGAGTGTGTGTGTTTTGTCGGTTGTATTCATGTGAATGTATTTGTTTGGTGTATTTTACATACCTTTAATTACAGGTATATTGAGTAAGTTTCAAGTGTCTATGTAAATATGTATGTGTCTTATTTTTGTTTTTTGAGTTAATGTGTGTTCAGTGTGTATGGTACTTGGCCACAAGTAATATTCCCCATACTCCCTAGCCAGGTGGAGATGGAGGGGATATGTAAAAACCCTGGCCTTTTGCCATAATAAAATGTGTTAAAAAAAAAAAAATTTGATTGTAGTAACAACATATATACAGGTTTGAATATGTTATCAATATAATCCTTGTTGACTATCTACGTCTGGGTGAGCTACTTGGTTACTGGAATATATTAGTAGATAAAACATGCAGAATAAAAGCAGTGCAAAGCTGCACGCGAGCACATACAGTTCAGACAAGCATTAAAGATGTTCAGCGGTTAATCAAAACGTATTGTAGGTTATAGCCTATGCAGTTGATCTTATTATTGCTTCACATCCCTCCAACGAATGCTAGTAATTTCGGCATCAGGTAAAACCGGCACCGTATATGGAGATCTGACTGTCTTTGAGTTCAACAAATTTTGACTTATGCAATATAATTAGTGACTTAGTCAACAGTTCATCGAGGGTTCTTTTACATTCCATGCCTGTCATAACACGGGACCTGAAAGATCCTGTCATCATCTATCACTGTCGGGAACAATAGATCTATATAATATTACATTATGGTTATCATATCACTGTAATCATCAATTTTTGTTTTGAAACGAATTCATTTTTTAATATTTTAATTTGCAGATTTGTCTCTTGTTTATCATTACTTATGCACTTGTACAATTGTTAAAGTACATTAAAGATTAAATATTTTTAATGCCGTTTTTTATTTGGTTTAAACATTGTTTCTAAGGTAAAAGGTATATAGTAATAGCTGCAATGAAGAAGGTATTTTACTACGGAGACAAAAAAATAAAAATAGTAAAATACCTTCTTCATTGCAGCTGTAACTAAGATTTAAGGTAATTTGAGAAAAATTCATCAATTATTATCTTTTTTTTTTATATTGTCGTTTATTTTCAGTTTTGATAAATTAAAAATGAGTACATGCATGTAGGCCTATACACGACTACATCATATTTAGCCAATCCCCGGAAAAATCTTGGTTGGACTCTTACTTGTTTAAATCATTTCTGTCCATTAAATCATAATATATAAATACAAACACAAATTATAAGGAAATTATAGATTTGATCCAGTGTTTTTTGTCATTATCTAACAGTTGATGACAAATTTATATTTTCTGTTTACTAAGGTGCCCATGGCCTTGACCTTAGACTATGACCTCTAAACTTTGTCACAATGATCTTTAGAAAATTCCTAATAACTTTCTAATCTATATTGTATAGAAAAAGTCAATCAGTTTTAAGTTAATAATTAAACCATTTGTATAAACCATACCAAATATCATTGGCAGTTTCCGCTAAAGTTGCATTTATGAAGAAATTTCAATTTCATTAGCAAACTTTGTAGATACTGATTTAAGTTAACAATCATGCATACTAAATTTAAAAGAATCTTGGTCACTGGTTCACGAGAGGAAGATTTTGAAAGATTTTTGGCCTTTTCTATTTGTTATATACAGAAGCCCTGTGGATACTAGCCTCTAGCCTTTGGTTTGGGTGCCCTTTGGTTTGCAAACATTATGTAACTCCATATTGGTAATTAAGGTCTAATAGTGAATTTGGTTAGAAATGAAAGTATTGATACATCTGCAAGAATTAACCTCCAAATAAAATGATCACAGAATTCACATTTATTATTAGCTCACCAGACTCAAGTGAGCTATTGTGATCACTCCCTGTCCTTCGTCTATCCGTAAACTTTTCATATTTTCGACTTCTTCTTTGAAACCACTGAAGGGATTTTGACAAAACTAGACAGGCAGTAAGTGCTCAAGGACCTTTACCAAGTTTGTAGTTTTCAGCCAGATTGGCACAGGGGTGGATCCAGGGTGGGGCACGATAGGTCTCAAAAGGTATCTCTCTTTCAAAATCTTCTCCAGAAATGCTGCATGTAATGAAAAAATGAATTGTTTCTGAGTGATCTACATGGATGAAGGATTTAAGTTTGTATTTTTCATGGAAATCAGATTAATTTTGATGCATTTTTGAGGTCTTTTCATACTTTGTAATTTTCATTCATTTTTGCATGAGTTCCACAATTATTTCCCCTTGCATTAACTTTGATGCATCAATTGAATGTGTATTACTTGTATATACATGTATTTGAAGAATCTTTTTGTGCAAGAGTTTTGCCGAAATTTAATTTCTAGAATATTTTATGAATTTTTTAAGACTGCAAAAAAGAGGGGGATGCATTATTCACGCTATCAGTTTTTGCTTCAAATCCTTAATAGGAATTTCGACAAAACTTGACAGAAAGCAAGTAATCAAGGTCCTCTACAAAGTTTATAGTTTTCAGCTAGATCAGCACTGGGGTGGATGTGGGGTGGGGCAAAATAGGTCCCATAGGTTACCCCTCTTTAAAAATCTTCTTCTCCTGAACTCCTATAAGAATTGGGAAAAACAGATTATTTCTGAGTGATCTACATGGACGTATGATTCAAGTTTGCATTTTTCATAGAAATCAGAACATAAATGTTTGACATGTTTTTGAGATCTTTTCAAACTTTGTCATTTTCATTCATTTTGCATGATTTCCTCAATTATCTCCCCTTGCATTCACAATGATTTACTTGTATATAATTAAAGAAATGTTTTCGTGCAAGAATTTTGCTGAAATTTAATCTCTAGAATTTTTTTTATGAATTTCTCCACAGCAATACTTCTGTTTCTTTGCCAGATCAGCCTACATGTACATATTCTTCTTGGTCTTCTTTCCACATTTGTAGTTGGTTCTCAGATGAGCGATTGAGGCTCTCTTGGGCATCTTGTTACACGTACCATTTGCCACATAAAAAATTTAAAGGAGCATTATCTGTGTTTTTATTATTTTTTTATGACTTAGATTGATATAAAATAACAAAAAAAGATATAAATACAGGCTTAAAAATTCTTAAATTCCTACATATTTTGTGAAAATTGCTTGAGAAACCCAGTTTGGCACTATTTCACTTGCATCTTACTTATACTATTTGTATATGAATACCACACTGGACCTGACGTAATTTTCACAAAATATATAGGAATGTAAGATTATTTATGCCTGTGTATAGCTCTGAACAACTTTTATAAAATTTGAAGTCACACCATTTGTTTCAAATTCATAGTATCAAAACATACAATTTTTCTACTCTTTACACAACTATTCTACATTAAGAATTCAAAGCAAGACTTTTGGACATCATGGACAACTGTTTTTCACTAAATGTGGTACCCGATTATTTAAATATTTAGTCATAGGTTATCACAATATTTATTTTGTTCAACACCATTCCGATTCTACACGTAAATACATTGAAGTTGATATAAAAAAGATGCTGGAATTTCTGATAGACAATATACATGTATTTGTAATGTTTGGAGATCTTGTCTTTCTGTAAACTGTCAGCATTCCCATGGTAACCAATGGTGCCAATTTATTGACAGACCTGTTTCTATATTCATACAAAGCAGACTTCATCCAGAATTATTAATGACAATTTTCATACATATGTCAATGCGATATATCCAAACAAACTAAAAATTAAACACACTACAGAATCAAGTACACATGCCTCCGGACATTTTAGTTACTAAAGGAAGTGGAAATTAACAACCAGGCTAAACAATTCGTAATTTTCCACATTTAAGCAGTAATATCCCATAATCACCTGCATATGGTGTTTATATATGTATCTTACAAATGATTCGATATGCCATACAACATATGAACAGAGGTAAACAACTTACTGACAACTTATTGGGATTGCGTTCGATGACAATTTCATGGTTGGTATAATAGCCAGAGGTCTGTGTTTGTCTGATATAGCCGGATTTGTATATGTATCCTGAAGATATAAAAATCACAGATACCAACGTCTAAATCCTCAGGATGTCCAAAACATAGACACAACTCTGGTAAAAATTGGACAAACACAGACCTCTGGAAATCAAGAGCTGGGATCAGGTGCCATGGAAGATTTATACTTTGGTATCTGAGATTTTATATTTGGTAAACACAGTTAATTCCACTTAAATTAAAACTCTTCTATGTGTCTGACAACAGATCCCATTGGATCATGTTAGTTACTCTGGTGACCTAAACATAATGTCTGAAGATTAACATTACTTGTATATTTTT
Source organism: Atrina japonica (assembly GCA_030159075.1). Taxonomy (NCBI): domain Eukaryota; kingdom Metazoa; phylum Mollusca; class Bivalvia; order Pterioida; family Pinnidae; genus Atrina; species Atrina japonica. The sequence continues at coordinate 1,412,060 of BROG01000099.1, forward strand.
ATTTCCTCGAATTAATTCTTTTTGTTGCTAACTTCAAGAAATGCACAATTTTTCCAGATGGCATAAAATATATTATCACATAAAAAAAATCAAACTTATTTCTATGTTTATTGACATTTTAACCACATAAACAAATTCATTTTACTCATAAAAATATACTTGAATAGAGTCTGCCAAGCCAACAATGTGCTTGAGGTGTACTGTATTTATCCTGTATGAACAGTTCAATAAATAAACTTCTGCATTATTGTAAACGTGTGGGAAAACGTTTATGGTGGTTGCCATTTATAGCATTAAAATACACATTATTGTAAAGATTCAAAACTTTAAACATCACAAGTTCTATATACATGCACCAAAATACTGTGAATTATAACAGCTGGCATTATACATAGTTAAGGAAATAATGATCACAAATGATTCCTACTGATTTGTCAGATTACAAAACATATACAGGAAATGTACAACACATCGTAACTGAATGACTTTTTCATACTTATAATTTCAAATTTTATGAACTCCAAATTGTAAACATTTCAGATATTTATCACTTGTTACTTTTTTTGCAATTTTTTTTTGCATAGGGTTAATTTTTGTGAAAAAAAGTATTTATAACATATCTTCATATATGCCAAACTTTTTGCATAAGATTATTTTTTGTGGAAATAAAAGAGTAATTATAACCCACTTTAACATATCCCATACACTTCGCATGGGACTAAGTTTTGTAGATATACAGAAGTATCTATAACATATCATATTTTCATCCACTTATCAGCTCAAGTTCGGTCTAAGTTTACATATTTTCTTTCATCACATAATTCACAAAATTTTCAAACATTTCGACATTTATGTAACTAAATAATTGCTTAACATTGATCTTGTGTAAATCTTGACAGTGATTTGATTCTGTATAGCTAGCCGTTTATGCAAGTATACGATTTGTTTTTGTTGAGTTTTGTTTTAGCTAAATAACATACAGTGGGATCTCATTATCTCGAAACTCACAGAACTGCCCCTATTACTTAAAGATATCCGGAATTCGAGAAAACCCAAATTTTAATTAACATATTATTCTATCTATAAAAATCAGGACCAGGCTTTCAGTATCGACATATCTGGAATTTCGGCTCACTGGATTTCGACATAATGAGATACCACTGTATTTTACATTTGAGTACTTATGACTCTTTGACAATCTAGGCCACTGTATTGCAAAATGATAATCATATGATTTGCTTTTTTATGATACGGAGCTATGATTGCCATTAGGAATTCTAATTACACAAATTAAGAAAACAATCATTTGTTGTTTTCATCAAATCAAGTGAAGTATCTATTTTACAATATTCCACGGATAAGATAACAATCTTTCTACGTATGAACTGGCAACCTTTCCCACATACTGTATAGTTGTTTAATTCAGGGGGAGAAATCTTCGTGTTTTTTTTAAAGAACCTCGCGCAAGACCATTTCCAAAACAGAAGTGTAAAAGTAATTGAAGTAAAAATTATAAACATTTTGTTGATTCGTGTATGCAAAATCTGGTTACATATAAATGCACTTTGATTGGAAATAAATTTTATAATTTTGATTGTAAATTATTTTCATTCTTATGCATGGTAAGTATAAGGTATTAGTAAATTCACAGGTATTTAATTTCATGCTGTTTTTTTTACCATGAATATAGCGAAATTTAATCCCCCACATATAAGAGCAACTATACAGTAACTAAGCTCTAAGGAGAAGATTGAACCTACGCTGATTCGACAATACATCATCATATTAGAGCATGATTCTAAAACTCTCACCAGAATATCATCACAAACACAGTGAATGAAAGTCACATCAAAAGTCAACAAAATTGGAACATTTTACATGTTTGTATGAAAATTCACTGATTTTCATATTGAAACACATCTTTTTACAAACAAAAACATGTGTGGTACATTTCCCAGTATAAAACCATATTTCTCTAAATCATGTTCCATTATGTAAAGTATAAGTACAGCTCCACTGATACTAGAAACCAAATTATCAGAATAATTTGGAAAGTTTGTGACATTTTGATATTTGAGTAGTCTGGATATAGATAATGGGAGTGAAGTGACAGATTAGCAAAATGACTTTTATTAAACTCTTCAACCAACTCCTCAACTGTCAATATACACCAGCGTCATGGGTTTCTGACGATGTAGGACATAAATGCTGTGTGCCGACGATAGCCAATTGTTGTCTTAACAATACTCGATCGATAATCTAAGCACTTCAATTGCAATATTTTGACATGTAAACAAACAACAACAACATACTGGCCATGTGATCTGGAAATATTACGACCGTCGAACAGATGGCAGTCTAAAACAGATGACCATCAAATACTCATAACGCCGGGATATGTGAGGAATTTTACAACATCAAAGTACTTATTGTAATGATGATATCACTTGATTCTGTCAAGAACTCAAAACATGCAATACAAAGGTCTGAAAAGATGTACATATGTGAAATTATTAGAGTAAGTTGATTCCATACTGTATAAAAACATTGTACAAATATCAATGAGGCCAAAAATTATTATGTTTGAGGTGACCGGGCTGACCCATCTAAAAAGTTCCAACCCCACTTTTTAGACAGTGATAACCCTATTTTTTTCATATCAAAACTCTAAAATTTTGTTCAATAGTCCTTTTCACAATAAGTGAGGTCCTGTAAAAGGCAAAATAATACAGATTCCTACAAAAAAAAATGTCATTGTTAAAGAAACAGATTGTTTCATGATGTCATTTTCTGGGAATCAGTATCATTTTGCTGTTCAAAGTTACAGGAACACAATTAGCCTGAAAAGGTCTATTTACATATTAGAACAAAAAATTAAATTAACCCTTTCATCCCTACAGACTGCAACAGAATTGTCTTAAACAATAGAAAATAATATACCACTCAGAAACTCGGGGGTGAAAGGGTTAAAAAAAAACCCAACAAATCCAACTACCACACGACCCAAATCTAGAACTACAAGTTGGGGCACATCAAACCAAAATTTGCTGGTCTGATCACACTAAAATATGGACATTTTTATGTTACATTATAAAAACACTGAATTTACCTGACATGATATTGCAAATAATTTAGATATGATGCACAGCATTTCCCACCATGCACTGCTCATACACATAGCAGTTTCATAGCTAAAAAACATTACAAATATTGGGATACAATGTTTTTGTGATACACAAAAATGGAATGTAAATGAGTTATTAATTACATAAGCAAAGTATAAAATTACATCAATATTAGGAACTTTGGCTTATTTGCTGTAAAATTGGTGCTTTTAAACTATAATAATGATAAAAATGAGATTTTGAAAATATGTATCTATACATTAAGTTGTATAGTGTTGAGGTGATGAATGCACTCACTCCTTGTAACCGGTACATAATCGTGACCATATTGCTTCATTACATCCCTGTACATGTGTACACTGGGCAGAGAAGTAATGAAGCAATATACAAGGGTACCTTCTTTTTAGCCCAATCCCTCTCCTTAAAAAGCAACCCTTCAAGAACACATCAGAACCAAAGATTTATTTACACCAGTTAACTTGTTTTTAAATCATAGTAAAAGAAATAAAGATGTATCAACATATAAATAGTGAGGACTAATCATCTCTTGTTGGCAAAACTCAGCCATTTTGGGGTTTAGCTAAATTTTGTAGATCTACTTAAAAAGGTCAAGTTTCTGTCATGCCAAATTCTCTGAATATTTTGTGAGTTGCTTGGCTGCAATGATGCAGATGTCTTTATGTACCAAGGGGCTCATCCAAGCATGGACTGGAAAATATTCCCTGAATACAGATAAGTATAGGTCTAACAAGGTAAAGTGGAACATCTGAGTTCTGTCAGAAACCATTACAATACAGTCTATTTTCCAGGTAAACATTTTGCCTTGCATTGATACCACGCATTACCGTTATGTGGTGGCGGCCAGTTTTTTGAGAGGGAAGAGATAACCTGATTACCTGGGAAGAGACCACCGGCCTTCCACAAGTAAACTGGCAAACTTTCTCACAAAAATTAGTTTAGGTTCCAACAGGACTTGAACCTGTGCTGACCAGAAGTGAGCAACTTCATGGCTCATCTAGACCTGAGTTTGTAAACCTTTGGCAATTTACCTTAGTAGACCTATACCATGACTATAAATATATGTATATAATTGTTTTATAAAATGAAGAGATATATTTCATTTCCTCCATCTTTCAATATGATTATTAACAACATTTGAATACCTAATCTTCAAATAAGTTTTTAAAAACTTTAAAAAGTTCAAGCAAAACAATTCTCCTAATTTTCCAGTGTCTTAAACTTCTGGTTAAATAAAACTATTGACTTTAATAACAATTCAAAATTAAAAAAAAAAACAAAAAAAAAAACAAAGAGAATCAAACATGAAAAAAAATGTAACCACTGTTTTTTTAGATATGAATATCAAGAACCACTTACAGGACAATGCAACATTTAGGAGAAAGAATTTGATGATTGGTAATAACAGCATAATATAGAATTATATTGCATTAGGAATATTATAAGAGCAGTTTATATAATTGCAATTTGTAATTTATATCCGGTCAAGAATCCATTTTATCTTGTGTAAATACAGGTACACAAAAATGTATGATTAATTAAAAATCTGATTCAATGACAATCAGACCTAATTAAATGGAGATGTGTAACACCAGTAGTGTATGAAGCAGGGATGTGATTCCATAATTGTTAAAAAGTAGAAAAATTGCCCATTTTAGGGGTTTAATGGAGGAAAATAAAGATTTAACATTGCAGAAAAATTTGGAAAAAGGAGGAATTCTTCCAACTGGAGGAAAATTCTCATCTCTGATAATGTGTAACGGGAACTTATAGCATGTTATGCTTTATGGTACATGTACCATTTTAAGACAGTCAAAGCTTAATAACATATATCATGGGATCATTGTAAAACAATGGAACAAGGGGGTGGTTATGGAAAAGGGGGCAATGGATGATTAAAACAATATCTGTAATATATAGATCTATAAAATATGAAAGCAAAAATTAAAAGGTCAAAAAGAGACCCTACAAAACATACCAAAGACCATGACTCAGCACAGAACATACCAAAGACAATGACTCAGTACAAAACATAACAAAGACCATGACTCGGTACAAACCATATCATAGACCATGACTCAGTACAAAACATACCAAAGTCCATGACTAAGTACAAAACATATCAAAGACCATGACTCAGTACAAAACATACCAAAGACCATGACTCAGTACAAATCATATCAAAGACCATGACTCAGTACAAAACATATCAAAGAGCATGACTTGGTTTTCATGTTGAAGGTATATAAGAGTCTGCAGAATGATGGCTTCACAAATTTATTGCCTCCGATGACTTGGATGAAATGAAATTCTCTTTTTCATCATACACTCTACCACAGCTTTCATCCATATGGACAATTGAATTGTTGTAATATTTAAAATCAGAAATTAATCAATTTTTCTGCTACACAAATACTTTGTCTGTTACAAAAAATATCCTTCAGTTGAACTATATGTCCGGATATACAAAGTCATAATTATCTGGTTCAGGTGGTAAACTCGGTGGTTCTGTTGGAATTGTGATTCCTTCTGCGTCGAGCAGTTGAATACGAATCTCCATGTTTAACAACATTTCCTTATCACGATCCATCTGGTGACTAGACATCTGTAAAAACAACAAAATAAGTGATCTATAATACAATAGAATGTCATAAGTCCAACTTAAACAGGGCAAATTTCTGAACGTTTCAAATTTTTGACAAAGTCACACAGTGTTTTGCTATTTAACATTACTTATGAACAATTTATAAATTGAACATTTATGAGTAAAATTTCTCAACTTTTAAAAATAAATATTTGGGCCCATTCATAAAACTAAAATCAAGTGCATGTTATGTATAATTCTATGACAGTTTAGCAGATGTTTTTGTTTATTATTTATAGAGATGTGACGACTGGCTTGAAAATTGCATTTGCACACATTAAAAAAAAAAATTCTCTGTGAAAAGCCACAAATTGATAAGGACAACATGACGATCATGGTAATAGGTACATATGATGTGTGCAGGTCGATCATGTGAACAAATTATGGGAAATTTTCAGAATTTTCAGGCTAGTAATAGACTCATACTTCAACAGGCCTACATATCTAAATATATACATGCTGGTTGTGTAAATAGATTATTCAGATAGGCCTATGTGCACTATGACAGTGTAAATAGACTCATCCCAACTGACTTACTTTTGATCACATACCCGACACATTTATCTTACAATAATAATTTGTCCAATATCATACTGAAATATCATTGGTCTAGTTGGTTACGACAATAAAGTTATACTTAAGAGTGGTCTGAGTTGTCTTAGACTTACGCACAATTATCACACTTAAGTGTAAGTCTCAGACTTAAGTTTCTTTGTGAATAAGACCCTGGGTTACAGGTTTTAATGGTGGAGGAGAGAACCTGGTTACAGTTTTTAATGGTGGAGGAGAGAAACAGGTTACAGTTTGTAATGGTGGAGGGTAGGACCTGATTACAATGTATCCAGTAAGAGACCACCAACCTTCCACAAATCCAGTGTACATAGTACTGACAATGTGCATTGAGTTACACACTTTATTAAGACAGTGTGCTTCAATTTTATACGGATTTCAAAGTATTTCATCTACAGTAACGACTATTTGATATTGCACATTGCATTGGGAATGAACTCAAACTTTTGGGGACAAGTTAGGGATTTCCCGGAAAAATGTTAAGTGCACCCCAAACACTATATACAACTTTTTAGAAATTGTTAGTTTATGATGCACAAATGAATTTGCTGAAAATGTGAAGTCAATCCAATGTCTCGTTCCCGATATATTTAGCAAAATATAACTAAATCCTGTTTGCTCTGTGACCTTTAAAATGCTCCCTAACGCCATTAGGTGGCGATGTTGGTCTGTCACGTCATCTAGGGAAGAGGTCAGGCACTATAGGGAGTGAAAATCATTAGCCTACAGTATTAAGAGTATAGCGAGATAACATATCGGTGGATTTTTTAAAACTGTTCTAATCATAGTCATATTGGTGCATTGTAGCGAGGTAAGGAAACATATCTAAAACAGGTCTAATCATAGTCATATCGGTGCATTGTAGCGAGGTACAGAAACATATCTAAAACAGGTCTAATCATAGTCATATCGGTGCGTTGTAGCGAGGTACGGAGATATATTTAAAACAGGTCACGCTGTTCACATATCTAAAGAATAAAAAGATAAGACAGTTGAGACTAGATTTGTAAAAATATATCATGCTGATTTTCAAATCTGTCTGGTTTCAGATGTATCTTATGAAGGGGCATGTTTAAACACCTAACAGTGGGTTTTCCCCTTTATATTCATACTGTTGCAATAAAAGTATTCAATATTATTAATACTTGCATTTTCTGTCATATGATTAAAAATATTTTGTATGAATATCTATAAAACACTGAACAGTAGATTTTTCTTTCTAGATTTCCATAATTTCAATTCAAAATGTATTTCATTTAGTTTGCTGTTACATTCTCTATTTGTTATTTAAAAAATATTTGATACAATTAATTTTCACAACAGTTTTCTCTCTCTCAACAGATAATAAACACTCCATTAAAATTTGGGCATATCAAGTTTTTAATTCACCAATAAATGACATTTACATTTATATTTTAACAATTGATACATTGTCTATGATAGGATTAGGGAGGGAGGGAGGGAGAGAGAGATTAATAACCATGTAGGTTTTGAAATGTTATTAATTTTTCGCCGATTTTACTGACCGTTGATACGGCGATGGATGCTTTGAATTTTAGGTGACTTATTTATATTCTTGTTTTTAGTTATCAATATCATTGATTAATCTTTAACACACGTATGTAAAAATAGCGATACCTTTCTGGAATGCATGTAAAATAATTGTCACATATAGTTTAATATACGCAGGTTTGGGAGTCCTATTGATAGTAAGATATTTACAAATATTGGCTACTGAGAATGGAAGTGCTGAGATCACCACATCTGAGAGTCTTTACGGTGTATTGTATACAACAGCCAAGTAGTGGGTGATCACCACATCTGAGAGTCTGTGTTTACGGTGTATTGTATACAACAGCCAAGTAGTGGGTGATCACCACATCTGAGAGTCTGTGTTTACGGTGTATTGTATACAACAGCCAAGTAGTGGGTGATCACCACATCTGAGAGTCTGTGTTTATGGTGTATTGTATACAACAGCCAATAGTGGGTGATCACCACATCTGAGAGAACTGTGTTTACGGTGTATTGTATACAACAGCCAAGTAGTGGGTGATCACCACATCTGAGAGTCTGTGTTTACGGTGTATTGTATACAACAGCCAAGTAGTGGTTGATCACCACATCTGAGAGTCTGTGTTTACGGTGTATTGTATACAACAGCCAAGTAGTGGGTGATCACCACATCTGAGAGTCTGTGTTTACGGTGTATTGTATACAACAGCCAAGTAGTGGGTGATCACCACATCTGAGAGTCTGTGTTTACGGTGTATTGTATACAACAGCCAAGTAGTGGGTGATCACCACATCTGAGAGTCTGTGTTTACGGTGTATTGTATACAACAGCCAAGTAGTGGGTGATCACCACATCTGAGAGTCTGTGTTTACGGTGTATTGTATACAACAGCCAAGTAGTGGGTGATCACCACATCTGAGAGTCTGTGTTTACGGTGTATTGTATACAACAGCCAAGTAGTGGGTGATCACCACATCTGAGAGTCTGTGTTTACGGTGTATTGTATACAACAGCCAAGTAGTGGGTGATCACCACATGCTGGTATTTCTATACACAGCGGTGGTAATAAAGAAATATTTTAGCTCATATTTCTCTGCTGAATTAATTATATTTACTATAAAATAAATGTCACCCCCTCAAAAAAATATGACGAAAGGACTGTAGAGACAAAATATATATATACTGGTATATCTACATGGCTAGTGTGACTGTGTGTCATGTTGTCAGTGACGTCATCAAGAAAGGGACTCAAGTTATACTTATTTTGACTGACTTTAAATTCTATCAATTTAAACTCATTTTAGACACTGTTTTTATTTCTTTCCTTTTAAATCCTGTACCCTTCTCAATATTTTTTCTTCTAATAAGCTACTTTCTAACATTTGAAGAATTTATGGCCCTTGAACATTAAGTTTTCCTGTGATTATATTGTCTCACCTCATTTCCAATCAGAGTATTAATTCCATCAGTCCACATATCAAATTCTTTATTATCTTTTGCTACAAAACAAAAACTCTCTGCTCCCTCCTCCGCTGTATTTGGCTGAATAGCAAAGGCGGTATTAAATAAAGTCTGAAACAAAATAATCAACAACATAATCATCATATTCTGAAAAACTTTCCTTTTTTTTTTCTTCATGTTACATTGAAAAATCATTTTCAACCTAGAGGACATTAAACACCATTGATATATTTTGATTTCTTATTTCATATGGATTTCTTCAAAAATAATATACATTGGTCCAGTGAGCATATAATCACAGTGACAAATGATATGATTTCATATGGACTTCACCTTGCTATATATATACTGGTCCAGGTACAAGCATATAATATCACAGTGACAAATGATATGATTTCATATGGACTTCACCTTGCTATATATACACTGGTCCAGGTACAAGCGTATAATATCACAGTGACAAATGATATGATTTCATATGGACTTCACCTTGCTATATATACATTGGTCCAGGAACAGGCACATAATAAGGGACAATACTCTTAATGAATCAAAAACAACATTACCCATAAAAGTGACAAAATATTTTATCTGCATCCAAACATGTACATGATAAATAAGGTTACTGTATTATATGGCATGTTACAAACATGTACAGGATGTATGAGGGTATAGTATTATATGGCATGTTACAAATACATACAGGATGTGTGAGGTTATTGTATTATATGGCATGTTACAAACACGTATATGATGTATGAGGGTACAGTATTATATGGCATGTTACAAACATTTACAGGATGTGTGAGGGTATAGTATTATATGGCATGTTACAAACATGTACAGGATGTATGAGGGTATAGTATTATATGGCATGTTACAAACATGTACAGGATGTGTGAGGGTACAGTATTATATGGCATGTTACAAACATCTATAGGATGTGTGAGGGTATAGTATTATATGGCATGTTACAAACATGTACAGGATGTATGAGGTTACAGTATTATATGGCATGTTACAAACACGTAGGGGATGTGTGAGGGTATATAGTATTATATGGCATGGCAAACATTATAGGAATGAGGGTATACATTATATGGCATGTGTACAGGGTATGATAGTTACAGTATTATATGGCATGTTACAAACACGTACAGGATGTGTGAGGGTATAGTATTATATGGCATGTTACAAACATGTACAGGGTGTATGAGGGTATAGTATTATATGGCATGTTACAAACATGTACAGGATGTGTGAGGGTATAGTATTGTATGACATGTTATTAACATGTACAGGATGTGTGAGGGTATAGTATTATATGGCATGTTACAAACATCTACAGGATGTGTGAGGTTATAGTATTATATGGCATGTTACAAACACGTACAGGATGTGTGAGGTTACAGTATTATATGGCATGTTACAAACATGTACAGGATGTGTGAGGGTATAGTATTATATGGCATGTTACAAACACGTACAGGATGTGTGAGGGTATAGTATTATATGGCATGTTACAAACATGTACAGGATGTGTGAGGGTATAGTATTATATGGCATGTTATAAACACGTACAGGATGTGTGAGGGTATAGTATTATATGGCATGTTATAAACACGTACAGGATGTGTGAGGGTATAGTATTATATTGTATGTTATAAACATGTACAGGATGTATGAGTTTACAGTATTATATGGCATGTTATAAACATGTATATGATGTGTGAGGGTATAGTATTATATGGCATGTTACAAGCATGTACAGGATGTGTGAGGGTATATTATTATATGGCATGTTACAAACACATAAAGGATGTGTGAGGGTATAGTATTATATGGCATGTTACAAACACGTAGGGGATGTGTGAGGGTATAGTATTATATGGCATGTTACAAACACGTACGGGATGTGTGAGGGTATAGTATTATATGGCATGTTATAAACATGTACAGGATGTGTGAGGGTATAGTATCATATGGCATGTTACAAACACGTACAGGATGTGTGAGGGTATAGTATTATATGGCATGTTACAAACACGTAGGGGATGTGTGAGGGTATAGTATTATATGGCATGTTATAAACATGTACAGGATGTGTGAGGGTATAGTATTATATGGCATGTTATAAACATGTACAGGATGTGTGAGGGTATAGTATTATATGGCATGTTACAAACACGTAGGGGATGTGTGAGGGTATAGTATTATATGGCATGTTATAAACATGTACAGGATGTGTGAGGGTATAGTATTATATGGCATGTTATAAACATGTACAGGATGTGTGAGGGTATAGTATTATATGGCATGTTACAAACACATAGGGGATGTGTGAGGGTATAGTATTATATGGCATGTTACAAACACGTACAGGATGTGTGAGGGATCTTCCACTCATATGGAGATGTCACCAAATGCTGGTGAAGGGCTTAAAATTTTGGCCTATACGTGTCACTTATGGCCATTGAGCAGTATATATGATGTATGAAGGTAAAGTATTGTATGGCATGTTATCATGTCTGTACTGGGTGTGGCTAGACTTCTGACAGACAGACAGACAGACAGACAAAAATGAGATTGAAAAAATCAGCATGTACACGTTGCTAAATGTTAAGGGAATATGGAACAATATGTTTGTGACAGCAAACTGAGACACATTTTCTACCAGCTTCTTTCATAGATGAACTGTAACAGTTTCTTGACGATTTGTAGATACAGGTATATCTAACAAGATTTTCCAAGATATTTTCCTATACGTCATTTGCTTATAAATACAATTTGAATGGATGTACTGCAGCCCCAAAATCCCAACCAAGTAATTATAATAGATTGTTATATCAATTTATCTGTAACTTTCGTTTTTACAGGCTGGGAGATGTAATGTCATGATGATATGAGAAAAATAAAGATTATTTACGTTTTAGATCAAACAAAACATATGGATATAATCATATTGGTATAAAATTGCTCCCAATAACTGATACATAGATCTTGTCCGATTCACTTTTTGTTCCAGGATCTGTTACAGTAAAGGTTAGGATTTTGGTGGTGCCCTTCAAACAAGGAAACTCTAAAAGAGGGCCCTTTAAAATCTTTCCCAATTGTTTCTTTGCATATTTTAAAGGATGTAACATTTTACTATATAGAATTTCATATCTGTGTGTGACAAAATAAGGGATATTTCATGAGAAATTATAAAAAATCATCCGTGACCTGTTACAGTACAATTATGGTACATTTCCAACAAGTAATTACCAAATGAAACATAGGTATATGCAAATATAACCTTTGACCCTACAAACAACAATCTTTGACAGAGTACCTTGTTTGTGTAGAGCTAACTACAGTGTAAGACAGGCATATACAGTTAATTAGATTATACATAGGTATATGCAAATATAACCTTTGACCCTACAAACAACAATCTTTGACAGAGTACCTTGTTTGTGTAGAGCTAACTACAGTGTAACAGGCATATACAGTTAATTAGATTATACATAGGTATATGCAAATATAATGTACAACAATCTTTAATCATTAATCTTGGCTGTAACTGATATCTCTAGCTGGGAATTTAATGTATGTTGGCTGAGACTAAAACTTGTTGGGAGATACTAATGATATATATAGAGTTTAATATTTACTACAGGGTGTGTACTTGCTTTAGCTTATTTCATTTAAATTATTTATTTTCAGTAAAAAAATCATCCACTCTTGAGATCAGTCCAAAATTCATTTTGATACCTCTTTAAAGGAGCATTGTTCGGTGTATTATTTCAATTTTTTCTACTTTCATTCCTTGTACTTAATGTACAATAACAAATAAGAGCTATATACAGGCATATAAATCCTATATTCCTATATATTTTGTCAAAATAAGGTCTGGTCCAGTCTGGTATTCATATACAAATAGTAAGGTTAAGTTAATCAATTGCAAGTGAAAAAGCAACAAACCTGGGATTCTCAAACAATTTTCATAAAATATATAGAAGAATTTGTATGCCTGAGTATCCCTTTATTGCAACTGTTTATCAGTCTAAGTAGTAAAAATGGAAGATGAAAATTAGGAAAACACAGCTAATGCCCCTTTAAGGTAGACCTGGCTATTATGACCAGGTGTCCATAATAAGAAGGTGACTTATAAGATATGTCTGAATAATTATATTTTTTTTATAATTTTGAGGAAAATCAAGCTACATAAAAACACTAAAATAAAGTACACAGATATCAAGTTTAAATCTACATGTAGATAGAACTTGAATAGATTTTTACTAAGTGAAGAGCAACACTTCAATACTTGTTATATGTAAATATCCATCATCAACTTGCTTCAGTTGATAAAAATATGCTTTTACTGCAGTAAAATGAAATTAAAATATTTTCTCCAAAATAAAAATATCATCAGTAATTATCCACAAATCTAAAAACTTACCAAAACTCAACATACTCAATTTACACTTTTATCAGAAAAAAATATAAGTGTAAAATAAAAATCAAAACAATGGTTCAGTCACATAGATAATAAAAAACCATGGGTCAGTCACATACATAATAAAAAACAATGGGTCAGTCACATAGACAATTAACACAGGGAACAGTCACATAGACAATTAACATGGGGCAGTCACATAGACAATTAACACAAGTAAGTCACATAGACAATTAACATGGGACAGTCACATAGACAATTAACATGGGACAGTCACATAGACAATTAACATGGGACAGTCACATAGACAATTAACATGGGACAGTCACATAGACAATTAAAATGGGACAGTCACATAGACAATTAACATGGGACAGTTACATAGACAATTAACACAAGTCAGTCACATAGACAATTAACACAAGTAAGTCACATAGACAATTAACATGGGGCAGTCACATAGACAATTAACATGGGGCAGTCACATAGACAATTAACATGGGACAGTCACATAGACAATTAACATAGGGCAGTCACATAGACAATTAACATGGGACAGTCACATAGACAATTAACACAAGTCAGTCACATAGACAATTAACATGGGGCAGTCACATAGACAATTAACATGGGACAGTCACATAGACAATTAACATGGGACAGTCACATAGACAATTAACATTGGACAGTCACATAGACAATTAACATGGGACAGTCACATAGACAATTAACATGGGACAGTCAAAGACAAAATTAAACATAAGGGGTAGTGAGAGACAAAATTAAACATAAGGATAGTCAGAGACAATGCTAAACACAAGAGACAGTCCAGGACAAACTAAACACAAGGGACAATCCAGGACAAACTAAACACAAGGGACAGTCCAGGACAAACTAAACACAAGCGACAGTAGGACAAAACTAAACACAAGGGACAGTCAAAGACAAAACTAAACACAAGGGACATTCCAGAACAAAACTTAACACAAGGGGCAGTCCAGGACAAACTAAACACAAGGGACAGTCCAGGACAAAACTAAACACAAGGGACAGTCCAGGACAAACTAAACACAAGGGACAGTCCAGGACAAACTAAACAAAAGGGACAGTCCAGGACAAAACTAAACACAAGGGACAGTACAGGACAAACTAAACACAAGGGACAGTCAAAGACAAAAATAAACACAAGGGACAGTCCAGGACAAAACTAAACACAAGGGACAGTACAGGACAAACTAAACACAAAGGACAGTCCAGGACAAAACTAAACACAAGGGACAGTCCAGGACAAAACTAAACACAAGGGACAGTCCAGGACAAAACTAAACACAAGGGACAGTCCAGGACAAACTAAACACAAGGGACAGTCCAGGACAAACTACAAAACAGTCAAAGACAAAACTAAACACAAGGGACAGTCAAAACCAAAACTAAACACAAGGGACAGTCCAGAACAAACTTAACACAAGGGACAGTCCAGGACAAAACTAAACACAAGGGACAGTCCAGGACAAAACTAAACACAAGGGACAGTCCAGGACAAAACTAAACAAAAGGGACAGTCCAGGACAAAACTAAAGACAAGGGACAGTCCAGGTCAAAACTAAACAAAAGGGACAGTCCAGGACAAACTAAACACAAGGGACAGGGACAAAACTAAACACAAGGGACAGTCCAGGACAAAACTAAACACAAGGGACAGGACAAAACTAAACACAAGGGACAGTCCAGGACAAAACTAAACACAAGGGACAGTCAAAGACAAAAATAAACACAAGGGACAGTCCAGGACAAAACTAAACACAAGGGACAATAGGACAAACTAAACACAAGGGACAGTCCAGGACAAAACTAAACACAAGGGACAGTCCAGGACAAAACTAAACACAAGGGACAATCAGGACAAACTAAACCAAGGGACAGTCCAGGACAAAACTAAACACAAGGGACAGTCCAGTCACAAGGGACAAGGACAAAACTAAACACAAGGGAAATTCCAGAACAAAACTAAACACAAGGGACAGTCCAGGACAAACTAAACACAAGGGACAGTCCAGGACAAACTAAACAAAAGGGACAGTCAAAGACAAAACTAACACAAGGGACAGTCAAAGACAAAACTAAACACAAGGGACAGTCAAAACCAAAACTAAACACAAGGGACAGTCCAGGTCAAAACTAGGGACAGTCCAGGACAAACTAAACACAAGGGACAGTCAAACAAACTAAACACAAGGGACAGTCCAGGACAAAACTAAACAAAAGGGACAGTCCAGGACAAAACTAAACACAAGGGACAGTACAGGACAAACTAAACACAAGGGACAGTCAAAGACAAAACTAAACACAAGGGACAGTCCAGGACAAACTAAACACAAGGGACAGTCAAAGACAAAAATAAACACAAGGGACAGTCCAGAACAAACTTAACACAAGGGACAGTCCAGGACAAAACTAAACACAAGGGACAGTCCAGGACAAAACTAAACACAAGGGACAGTCCAGGACAAAACTAAACAAAAGGGACAGTCCAGGACAAAACTAAAGACAAGGGACAGTCCAGGTCAAAACTAAACAAAAGGGACAGTCCAGGACAAACTAAACACAAGGGACAGTCAAAGACAAAACTAAACACAAGGGACAGTCCAGGACAAAACTAAACACAAGGGACAGTCCAGGACAAAACTAAACACAAGGGACAGTCCAGGACAAAACTAAACACAAGGGACAGTCAAAGACAAAACTAAACACAAGGGACAGTCCAGGACAAAACTAAACACAAGGGACAATCCAGGACAAACTAAACACAAGGGACAGTCCAGGACAAAACTAAACACAAGGGACAGTCCAGGACAAAACTAAACACAAGGGACAATCCAGGACAAACTAAACACAAGGGACAGTCCAGGACAAAACTAAACACAAGGGACAGTCCAGGACAAAACTAAACACAAGGGACAGTCCAGGACAAAACTAAACACAAGGGAAATTCCAGAACAAAACTAAACACAAGGGACAGTCCAGGACAAACTAAACACAAGGGACAGTCCAGGACAAACTAAACAAAAGGGACAGTCAAAGACAAAACTAAACACAAGGGACAGTCAAAGACAAAACTAAACACAAGGGACAGTCAAAACCAAAACTAAACACAAGGGACAGTCCAGGTCAAAACTAAACAAAAGGGACAGTCCAGGACAAACTAAACACAAGGGACAGTCCAGAACAAACTAAACACAAGGGACAGTCCAGGACAAACTAAACAAAAGGGACAGTCCAGGACAAAACTAAACACAAGGGACAGTACAGGACAAAACTAAACACAAGGGACAGTCAAAGACAAAACTAAACACAAGGGACAGTCCAGGACAAAACTAAACACAAGGGACAGTCAAAGGGGACAGTCCAGGACAAAACTAAACACAAGGGACAGTCCAGGACAAACTAAACAAAAGGGACAGTCCAGGACAAAACTAAACACAAGGGACAGTACAGGACAAACTAAACACAGTCAAAGACAAAACTAAACACAAGGGACATTCCAGGACAAAACTAAACACAAGGGACAGTCAAAGACAAAAATAAACACAAGGGACAGTCCAGGACAAAACTAAACACAAGGGACAGTCAAAGATAAAACTAAACACAAGGGACAGTCCAGGACAAAACTAAACACAAAGGACAGTCCAGAATAAACTGAACACAAGGGACAGTCCAGGACAAAACTAAACACAAGGGACAGTCCAGGTCAAAACTAAACACAAGGGACAGTCCAGGACAAACTAAACAAAAGGGACAGTCCAGAACAAACTAAACACACAAAAGGGACAGTAAACACAAGGGACAGTCAAAACCAAAACTAAACACAAGGGACAGTCAAAACCAAAACTAAACACAAGGGACAGTCCAGGTCAAAACTAAACAAAAGGGACAGTCCAGGACAAACTAAACACAAGGGACAGTCCAGAACAAACTAAACACAAGGGACAGTCCAGGACAAACTAAACAAAAAACTAAACACAAGGGACAGTACAGGACAAAACTAAACACAAGGGACAGTCAAAGACAAAACTAAACACAAGGGACAGTCCAGGACAAAACTAAACACAAGGGACAGTCAAAGACAAAAATAAACACAAGGGACAGTACAGGACAAAACTAAACACAAGGGACAGTCAAAGATAAAACTAAACACAAGGGACAGTCCAGGACAAAACTAAACACAAGGGACAGTCCAGAATAAACTGAACACAAGGGACAGTCCAGGACAAAACTAAACACAAGGGACAGTCAAAGACAGATACCAGTGGAACACAAGTGGTCAGTATACACATAAACAAGATGTTTAGATAACAGTGGAACACTCAGAGACAAATAAAACTGAACCACAGGAGCACACAGACATGTAAATGACGATATTAGTTAATGCTTCCTATGTGATTAGAATTAAAAAGCATTTCAATTAAACCAGTAAACAGTATTTGCCAAGCATTATGATTTTTAAAGCATTTCAACTTGCTAGTCAACCTCTGATAAATATCTGTTGTGTATTTCAGGTTTAGCCCAACCAGGAGAATACATAGCAGATATGATCAAAAATTAAACTGTGCCAGACTACTCATTAGCCTCCTATAGATATCTATGAACATTCTGGTCAAATCAGCAGACCTACCGGTACAGTTACAAATACAGTGAACTTGAATATAACAACCAAGGGACACTTTATAGGGAGGTGGTACTACTGGGGACAGCAAAAAACTTTATGACCAGGTGGTCTTTATACACAGGTGGTCATTAATACAGGTTTTACTGTAATTTATATCAATAATATTCGATAAAAATAGATACCATTAAGTGAAAATTATTATGCTTTCCAAAGACCTTGTATTATCCCACCTCTTGCAAAATACTTTGATTGGTTTAGAAGGATACAACATATTCTTGTATTGGGTTCCCTATCCACCTGATATTTGTTTTTATATCACCCTCACCAGTGATGTCACTTTTAGCAGACGAGAGATGTAAACAAACATGACAGATAGGTTTGCTTCGCGCAGCCGAGAAGAAATAACTAAAGTTAGAATGGCGCTACATTCAAAAAATACTTTAAGAAGCAACATAAAGGCAGGCCTTCGATGGGATAAATTTGTTATATAGTGTTTTACAGGGGTGAAACGGAAATATATTGAGTCATGACAAAAGTTGTATTGGGTTCAGCTTTGTCTCGCCCAATACAACTTTTTTCATGGACCCAATATATGTTCGTATCACCCCTGTAAAACACTATATAACTAATAATATTACTACTTGCTGCAAGTATAATGTCAGTAAAAAAAGCTGCAAAGAAACTGCCTAAAAAATTTATGAATCACTAACAAGTCTGGTTACTATAGAAATATGGAATCCTTTTATATGTTCTTACAGTCAAAGTTATCTATAAAGTCCAATCAATGTAGCAGACAAAAGTGGCTAATCTAGACAGGTGGCCTTTATATAGAAGATAATTCATTATAAACAGATTAACAAAGGTTATGTTTCAATGACCTTTATAGGCAGGTGCCCTTTATACAGAGGTAACTTTTAATGCAAGTTTGACTGTAAATATATTGGAGGTCTTCCTTCCATAACTTGATTCAGACAAAACCTGGTTCATGCCCAATGACTTCCTCTAATGGAAAAACTCCAATATTAATAGCAGAAAATTTGGCCTAAATGTCTATACAGTATATATATACAGCAGCGTCTTGTTGTCTAGAAATATACATATATAAAGTCAACTACACTTATAAAGAGATTGTATATACATATATACAGTCAACTCCACTTATAAAGAGATTGTATATAACAAAATAATGGTTATAATGAGGAAATATCTCTTCCCATGAATTTCTTAAATTATACTATATGGATCCAAATAACAAAATCCAGCTACAATGATGTTGAAATTGATCTCCCTTCCACTTCCTTATTGTGAAGTTGCTGTATATATATAATTTTGTATATATTACATGACTGTCTCATTCACTGTCTAAATGGTTCGCTTTATACATCCTGTTCTTGGTCAATCAACACATCAAACTCCTACTTCCTACGTTGACATAACAATTCAATAACTATAGAAATGTAGATTATTTTGATGTCTAGTAGAAGTGATGTCATGGTTTTTGTTGTTCATGTTGTTTTGACATCCCCTTACTTTGAACTATAGTAAACAATAACGGTCACCAACTTAGTTTTTCCTTTTTTATATCTCTTTGATATAAATTAGTCAGTTAAGATAATCATGTAATAAAACAATTCTTGACTTTTAATACCAGTTGTCACATTGATATATTAACCCTAGGCAAAGTTATATTAACCTCCTCTCATTGGCCTTGGTGAATATCACTTCCTTGGGGTTGATAAATCAAGGTATTGACTGGTATCAAAAGTCAAGAATTGTATGTGTGTATGTATACAATATATCATATATAATTCAAACATTTATTCTGAATATATAAATTGTTTCCTGATTTCATGTTATCATAACATGTACATTGTATAACTTCTCAGTCAGCTTAAAGTAAAGTATATCAACAAGATATAAATACATTGAAAGCAAACACACCTGCAACCAAGATTTTGAATTAGATGAGTGAAGCACCGTAAAAGCGAAAGTTAAAACAGTGAGTTATCTAATATACATAAAAACTAGTGAAACTACGTGGATACAAATTATGTTTACCGGAAAGAATGAAGCATCAGAAAACTTCCTCGATTTGTACCGTATATCTGTCTAAAAATAAACATGGTTTATGAAAAGAAAATTCCACAAGTAAATATTTTGAAAACACTATCAGATTTCACCCATAATTATGTATCCAGTAAAAGTATAAAAGTAGGGTCCAGTTTTCCAGCTAGAAAGTTTTTGACTTGGAAATAGAAAAAAATATCCTCTGCAAATTTGTCTGAAGCAAAAAAACAAATGAGCAACTTACAATATTTTATGTATCTGAATACGTGTAAATGACCAGTGAATGACCACCATAAGTGGAATTAAATATTTTGATAAAAAATAATTTGTTCCCTTAAGTCCTCGAATAACTGAATTTAATAGATAAAACCTAAAAAATGTTTTTTATCTATCTGATATGTAGTGCATCATCTTCTTCAGTCTAGAAACATAATTTGAATTTTACAAATATAAAACCCTCCAAGAAACATTATAAGTTAAATGAAAGCAAAATATAAATAAATAAATAAATGAAAGAAGAGCTAAACTGTACAAAAAGAGGTTGATTAACACAAACATGTCACATATTTTGATAGCACTAACCACAACAAGAATAGTAAAACAAATAAATACATCACTCACAAAAGGCACTATTTACTCTGAGAAAATTGCAGCAGTGACACTAACAACTCTGAACAAACTGTAGCAGTGACACTAACTGCTCTGGACAAACTGTAGCAGTGACACTATATACTCTGGAGAAATTGTAGCAGTGACACTAACTACTCTGGACATACTGTAGCAGTGACCCTATTTACTCTTGACAAATTGAAGCAGTGACATTAACTGTTCTGGACAAATGGTAGCAGTGACACTAACTGCTCTGGACAAATTGTAGCAGTGACACTAACTGCTCTGGATAAATTGAAGCAGTGACATTAACTGCTCTGGACAAATTGTAGCAGTGACACTAACTGGTCTGGACAAATTGAAGCAGTGACATTAACTGTTCTGGACAAACTGTAGCCATGAAACTAACTACTCTGGCCAAATTGTAGCAGTGACTTAACTGCTCTGGACAAATTGTAGCAGTGACACAAACTACTCTGGCCAAATTGAAGCAGTGACATAAACTGTTCTGGACACTTAATGCTGTGAACGAACAGCAGCAGTGACACTTAGTGCTGTGAACAAATAGTGGAAGTGACACTTAGTGTTGTGAACAAACAGCAGAAGTGACACTTAGTGTTGTGAACAAATAGTGGAAGTGACACTAGTACTGTGAACAAACAGCAGAAGTGACACTTAGTGTTGTGAACAAATAGTGCAAGTGACACTTAGTGTTATGAACAAACAGCAGAAGTGACACTTAGTGTTGTGAACAAACAGCAGAAGTGACACTTAGTGTTGTGAACAAATAGTGGAAATGACACTAGTGCTGTGAACAAACAGCAGAAGTGACACTTTGTGTTGTGAACAAACAGCAAAGTGACACTTAGTGCTGTGAACAAACAGCAGTAGTGACACTTAGTGCTGTGAATGAACAGCAGAAGTGACACTTAGTGCTGTGAACAAATAGTGGAAGTGACACTATATACTCTTGACAAATTGTAGCAGTGACACTAACTGCTCTGGACAAATTGAAGCAGTGACATTAACTGTTCTAGACAACTGAATTATTGCTCTGAAAAATTGCAGTAATCTTTTGAATTGTAGCAGTAACACTATTTATTCTGGGCAATTTACAATTTAAGTGTCAATAATTGCTCTGGCAAAAGTTAGAGAAGTGACACTGCTGTGAACAAAAAGCAGCAGTGATACTTAGTGCTGTGAATGAACAGCAGAAGTGACACTTAGTGTTGTGAACAAATAGCAGAAGTGACACTTAGAACTGGGAACAAACAGCAGAAGTGACACTTAGTGTTGTGAACAAACAGCAAAGTGACACTTAGTGCTGTGAACAAACAGCAGATGTGACACTTAGAGCTGTGAACAAACAACAGATGTGACACTTAGTGCTGTGAACAAACAGCAGAAGTGACACTTAGTGTTGTGAACAAACAGCAGAAGTGACACTTAATGTTGTGAACAAACAGCAGAAGTGACACTTAGTGCTATGAACAAACAGCAGAAGTGACAATTAGTGTTGTGAACAAACAGCAGAAGTGACACTTAGTGCTGTGAACAAACAACAAAAGTGGCACTCAGTGTTGTGAACAAACAGCAGAAGTGACACTTAGTGTTGTGAACAAATAGCAGAAGTGACACTTAGTGCTGTGAACAAACAGCAGAAGTGACACTTAGTGTTGTGAACAAACAGCAGCAGTGACATTAACAGCTGTGAACAAATGGCAGCAGTGACACTAATTGTTCTGGACAAATTTGTATCAGTGACATTAATTGTTTTGGACAAATTTGTATCAGTGACATTAATTGCTCTGAACAAAAGTTAGAAGTGATATGAATTGTTATGAAGACTAGATTTTGCTAATGTAGATTTCTTCAGGAGAAGAGTTTTGTCATCAAGCTTAACTAGTCTGTCAGTTACTTGTAAATGACTGGTGGATATTTCCAAGTACTACTTGCAGTGGCAATACTTTACCTATAAGGGTCATCTTCTAATGCCAAGCATCTGGCATAGTGACAGTTACTATCTTTTCTAAAGTCAAAGATATTTCTACTGTAAGCAGTCCGTGAAAAAATGTCCATCAGTCATCCACCAGTAACTAGCAGATTAATTAGGCAGAATACAGATTGGAAAGTACGAGATACTTCAGCTCACAACTTATCATTTCTAAACAAACTGCTCCCTAAATGCCAACAATTATTACAACAAAAAGACTTAAGGTTTGACCGTTCTTTTCTTAAAAAACTCCAATAAAAAACTCAATTACTGGTCCTACCGAAATCTACTCTGTAGCTACAGGGGTAGTTCCCATGTGTGGCAAGAGCTCTAAGTAGAGACACCGCATGTTAAATCACCACTTATTGTATCATATCTACTGAAATCTGATCATACTTTAGTCATCTGTCCTCTCTTTTGTTACATACCGGTAAGTAATCTCTGACAATAATCACAAGAGATAGAAATAGATTTAATGAGCTATTAACATGACAAAAGTCAATGTCCAGTGACTATGGGTGACTTCTATATTAAGTTCTACATTAGAAGATTTAAGACCTACCTGCTAATGACTGGGTTAATTTTGTAAGTAAAACATGAAATTCTACAAGGTTATCTGAGTACCGTAACAGTTATTTCCAATCACCCTCTAGACACGTCGCTAGGCAGTGCTTTCAAATGCTCACAAGTCAAAATCTAATTTGTTGGCTGCGACATTGGTCAACCATGTGCAATTTTAGCATAGTTTAAAGAAACTATATAAATATAATTTAAATTCCTAGTGTGCGTAAAGATGGCAAGCATCTGATTATACTGCAAGATATTAAATTGTGTTAAACAATAATATTATAGGTGTGGCCTTCCGTTTCACATTAATAAACCCTATATCACCTGTATAAACACATTCACCCCTAAGTACATGATTGGAATGGTCTATTTCATTGATGTAACATAGAGTACATTGTTTTTCAGGGATGATTGAGTAAAATGAAAGTATAAATGATTGTTACGACATATCTTATACTTACTGATTTTGACTTGTTTTTTTCTTTGACATGAGGACAGTCTTTGCCGATAAGAAGATATTTGATTTCACTGACTTGTACTGCCAAAGAGAAATCATTGTACCGAAATGGATTGTTATTTTGACAAAATAATCAGCAGATTGAACTTGCTATGATTTCAAATAAAATTATCATTTAACAACTGCATGATGAAAATATCAATACATGTAAACACAGTAAAACAACAACAACTCAAATCATCCCAGTCTCTAAGTAATATCAACAACTTCAAAGATCACAGTATATTTTAAACTAAATGATAAAACACATGATAGTGTCAAAAGCTAGCAGTTATAATCTTTAAACTGCTACTCAACTAGCATTGAAAAGAAACTTCTAGATATTGTACTGGTCAACGACCAATTCTCGCTAAGTACACTTCTGTTAAATACATCGAGAATTATATTATTAATTGATTGATGTCATTAACAGTAATGGTTCTCTGAGTCAGAGTAGTTTCAGATAAAATATTACACTTTTCCTGTCTTTTTTTCCCAAATACACCATTAGGTACCAATCATGGGCCAATTTCAGCTCTGTGGAAAATAATTGGGAGTAGGGAAAATTGATCATGTATGCTGTATAAATAGTTATGTACTTTCATGATATCTACACTCAAACCACCATTGTGACTCATGCATTTGAAAAATCCCATTTTGGGTACTGACCAAATTTGAATCATGGTCACAATTTCATGGTGAACTTTGCAGCATTTTATTTTTTATCTGGCAACTGTTGATGTATTTTTTTACCAGCAATTTAAAGAAGGATTCCAGTATCAGAAGTTAAGATAGCTCAGGCATCATAAACACCAAATCATTCCACAGCAAACGAAAAACCTTTAAAAACTGGTCAATTTGAGTACTTATACAGTGCTAGAATTGAATATTGCTAATAATTCATTCCTCCTTGGAGATAAGAGTTAGTGGAATTAATGGCAGTTGTAAACAGTAATCAGTGGCTGAGTGTACAAATATAATTCCGATTTACTCTTCAGACTGTAGTGCTATACTATAATACTTTACAAGATCTAATCATACTGCGTAGATAAATTACAAATTTTCATAAATGTAACTTTTTTTGTTAATAATACTGTGATTAAATTGCTATAATTATATAGTATTGCACTAAAAATTCCACTTATATGGTATTTGACATTACTTTATAGCAGAGGTCTGTTATGCATGATATACTGAGGTTCATCTAAAGATGGCAAGTGAATAAAATCTTAGTAGTACCTTTGTGTCATAGATGTTAGCTTACACTCCAGAGAGTACAATAAAATGTATGGTGTATTTCAATCATAATAAAGTCCATATTTCAAACATAAGTTCAAGTAAGTGCATAGTTCTTAAAAGTCTGAAAATGAAGAATATTTCAAAACAAACATCCATTTCACATTACAGTGGAACCTCGCTGTCAAGACCACCTAACTGACTGACTCAAAGTGTTATGATTAGTGAGGTGTTACAGTGGAACCTTGCTATCAAGACCACCTAACTGACTCAAAGTGTCTGATTAGTGAGGTGTTACAGTGGAACCTTGCTATCAAGACCACCTACCTGACTTAAATTGTCTGATTAGTGAGGTGTTACAGTGGAACCTTGCTATCAAGACCACCTAACTGACTGACTCAAAGTGATTAGTGAGGTGATTTATGAGTGAGGTGTTACAGTGGAACCTCGCTGTCAAGACCACCTAACTGACTGAAATTGTGTGTCTGATTAATGAGGTGTTACAGTGGAACCTTGCTATCAAGACCACCTAACTGACTGACTCAAAGTGTTATGATTAGTGAGGTGTTACAGTGGAACCTTGCTATCAAGACCACCTAACTGACTGACTCAAAGTGTCTGATTAATGAAGTGTTACAGTGGAACCTTGCTATCAAGACCACCTAACTGACTGACTCAAAGTGTCTGATTAGTGAGGTGTTACAGTGGAACCATGCTATCAAAACCACCTAACTGACTGACTCAAAGTGTCTGATTAGTGAGGTGTTACAGTGGAACCTTGCTATCAAGACCACCTAACTGACTTAAAGCGTCTGATTAGTGAGGTGTTACAGTGGAACCTTGGCTATCAAGACCACCTAACTGACTGACTCAAAGTGTCTGATTAGTGAGGTGTTACAGTGGAACCTCGCTGTCAAGACCACCTAACTGACTGACTCAAAGTGTCTGATTAGTGAGGTGTTATAGTGGAACCTCGCTGTCAAGACCACCTAACTGACTGACTTAAAGTGTCTGATTAGTGAGGTGTTACAGTGGAACCTCGCTATTAAGACCACCTAACTGACTGACTCAAAGTGTTAGGATTAGTGAGGTGTTACTGTGGAACCTCACCATTAAGACACCTTTCTGACTGACTAGTGAGGTGTTACAGTGGAACCTCGCTATTAAGTCAACCTGTCAGACTGGCCTGATTAGTGAGGTGTTACAGTGGAACCTCGCTATTAAGTCAACCTGTCAGACTGGCCTGATTAGTGAGGTGTTACAGTGGAACCTCGCTATTAAGTCAACCTGTCAGACTGGCCTGATTAGTGAGGTGTTACAGTGAAACCTCACTACCAAGACCACCTACATCAATTTTTATTTCACAAAAAGTCCATATTTTGTTACCATAAGTACTACTGTAAAAGTGTAGACAATATGGCACTTCACTTCTCGATAACAAGTCAAATGTATCTCTGTATTTGGATAACTGCAAGGACAAAGGGGTATAAAATCCATTTCCACGCCACATTCATTGAGATAGTAAGATGAAATTCATGTAATTTTATGAAAAAAAATGTAGCTGATTAAAAATCTGACTGGTATTACCTATTACTTATCTGTCCAAAGTGGGAAAACATAAACAAACAACGTTTGACCTTGCAATTTCTGTAAACTTAAGTATGGGAAGAAAATAAAACATGTAAGCTTTCATTTGATTGGTTGGTTGGCCATAAATGAAAGACGTGAATCTGCCAGAATTCCTTTTGTAAACCCATGGTATACCCGCCATGTTAAAAATAGCTGCCCACATTCTAAACACTTAAAAAAAAAACAACGCTTGAAGTACACCCGCTTCAGAGCCTGAGAAATGGAAAATATACAACATTTACATACAAGTGAAGGTGTCTATAGTAAATTAATGATATAGTTTGCTAACATATAAACAAATTCAATGTGAATTCACCATTTGTAGAAAGACAATACAAGTATTAGTTGTGAACAGCTTGCCAATATTATGTAATAATATTATATATATTATATAATATGTAGATTACATCAAAACGTCACATGACTTGAAACCCCTTTGGAGAGAATGAAAACTTGTGGTGTGAAATGTGGTGGTCTTTAGGTGAGGTTCCAGTGTAATTAACATGGCTGAAAAGTGACTATTTACAAAATAAATTAACACAAGACTTTACAACAAAGAAATTATAAATATACATATTACATACATTTATTGGTCAGCTGATCAAGGTTAGGGATTTCATTATCACCACAATCTCCATACAGGAAAGCTTTATGATTGGGCGTTAACTTCCAGTACCAAAACTGTCTATCTATGAAAGAGAAGTAAGAATATTAAAACATGATGTTATATAATTTCTAATTCTTTTTGTGCATTAAACACTTCAAAGCCTGATTACAATTAACAAATTCTCCCAATCATCATATAATTATTAAGATCTCTTGTCCCAGGGGTATGGAATTTCACAATTTTGACCTCATAGCTCATCATGTAACCAGACTGTTTTCAGTATATCCCAAAGTGCAAAATTTTAATAATGCATTGCTTTAAAAGTTTTGGCTCCTCCCTTTAAATCCTGGGAGAGAAGGGGAGCACAGTGTCGGGGAATATTTTTGTTACCCTTATCCTAGACACCAAATAATTATAACCTCTTCGAGGACATTGTAGAACATGAGTAATTACCTTTCAACCTTATCCTAGACACCAAATACCTATAGCCTCCTAGAGGGCATTCTAGAACATGAGTAATTACCTTTCATCCTTACCCTAGACACCAAATAACTATAACCTCTTAGAGGACATTCAAGAACATGAGTAATTACCTTACCTTTCAACCTTATCCTAGACAAAAAAATAACTATAACCTCTTATTACCTCTTAGAGGAACTTCTAAAACATGAGTAATTACCCTCCAACCTTACCCTAGACACCAAATAACTATAACCTCTTATCACCTCTTAGAGGAACTTATAAAACATGAGTAATTACCTTTCTACCTTTCACTAGACACCAAATAACTATAACCTCTTAATACCTCTTAGAGGAACTTCTAAAACATGAGTAATTACCTTTCTACCTTTCACCAGACACCAAATAACTATAACCTCTTATTACCTCTTAGATGAACTTCTAAAACATGAGTAATTACCTTTCAACCTTACACTTGACACCAAATAACTATAACCACCTAGAGAAAATTCTAATACATGTGAAATTACCTTTCAACCTTATCCTGGACACCAAATACCTATAGCCTGTTATTACCTCTTAGAGGAACTTGCAGTACATGAGTAATTACCTTTCAGTCTTAGTCTAGACACATAACCTCTTAGCAGGAGTTCTAGCACATGAATATTTACTATTCATTCTTAGTCTAGACACCAAATACTTATGACATCATAGAAGAAATTCTAGTACATGACCACTTACCTTTAAGTCTAAGCCTAGACACCAAATAACTATAACTTCTTATAACCTCTCAGAGGCAGTTCTAGTACATAGCCATTTACTTATAACCTCTTGTAACTTCTCAGAGGAAATCTAGTACATAACCATTGACCTTTTAGTCTGAGTCTAGACACCAAATAACTATAACTTCTTATAACCTCTCAGAGGTAGTTCTAGTACATAGCCATTTACTTATAACCTCTTGTAACTTCTCAGAGGAAATCTAGTACATAACCATTGACCTTTTAGTCTGAGTCTAGACACCAAATAACTATAACTTCTTGTAACCTCTCAAGGGTAGTTCTTGTACATAACATTTACCAATAGCCTCCTATAACATCACAGAGAAAAATCTAGTACGTGAACATTTACCTTTTAATCTAAGTCTAGACACCAAATTACCAAAACTTCTTATAACCTCTCAGGGGAAGTTCTAGTACATAACCGCTTACCTTTTGGTCTAAATCTAGACACCAAATAACTATAACCTTTTATAACCTCTCAGAAGTAGTTCTAGTACATAAGTATTTACTTTTCAATCTTTGTCTAGACACTAAATAATTATAACCTCTTAAAACCTCTTAGAGGATATTCTAGTACATGGGTACTTACCTTTCGGTCTGCCTTTGATTGCGGTTTTTGTAAATTTTGTTCCCTCCATCAGGAAATTCAAACGATGCTGTTTGATTAGATCAATCACTTTTGGTTCAATCATTTCTCTGAGTTCACTGCAAAAGGAAGTCTATTTCAATATTTTCTGTATCTAATCTATTTCAGAATTTCATGTGAAAACCTTAAACAAGAGGTACAAGGGGCTTTAAATTCCTCACCTGGCAGTTTGGTTGATCATGCAACTGGTATTTATAACTTACACATAGTAGATTTATTTTGTGATTCCCACTGAGTAACTAAGGCAACGTGATAACTTATACATAGTAGGCTAGGCTTGTGATTTACCCAGAGTAACTAAGGCAACTTGATATCTTATACATAGTAGGCTTAGCTTGTGATTCTCCCTGAGTAACTAAGGCAACCTGGTATCTTAAACACAGTAGGCTAAGCTTGTGATTTACCCAGAGTAACTAAGGCAACCTGATAACTTATACATAGTAGGCTAGGCTTGTGATTTACCCAGAGTAACTAAGGCAACCTGATACCTTATACATAGTAGGCTTAGCTTGTGATTCTCCCTGAGTAACTAAGGCAACCTGGTATCTTATACACAGTAGACTAAGCTTGTGATTTACCCAGTAGGCTAGGCTTGTGATTTACCCAGAGTAACTAAGGCAACCTGATATCTTATACATAGTAGGCTTAGCTTGTGATTTACCCAGAGTAACTAAGGCAACCTGATATCTTATACACAGTAGGCTTAGCTTGTGATTCTCCCTGAGTAACTAAGGCAACCTGATAACTTATACATAGTAGGCAAAGGTTGTAATTCTCCCTGAATAGCTATGGCAACCTGGTATCTTATACACAGTAGGCTTAGCTTGTGATTTACCTAGAGTAACTAAGGCAACCTGATATCTTATACACAGTAGGCTTAGCTTGTGATTCTCCCTGAGTAACTAAGGCAACCTGGTATCTTATACACAGTAAGCCTAGCGTGTCATTTACCCAGATTAACTAAGGCAACCTGGTAACTTATACACAGTAGGCCTAGCTTGTTATTCCAGAGTAATTAAGGCAACCTGGTAATGTATACAAAGTAGGCTTAGCTTGTCATTCTCCCTGAGTAACTCAGTCAACATGATAACTTATACATTAGTTTTAGCTTGTGATCCAGACTGGGTGACTGATAACTTATGCATACATAATCAGCTTAGCCTGATAACTTATACATACACAATAGGCTTAGCCTGATAACTTACACAGACACAATAGGCATAGCCTGATAACTTATACATACATGATAGGCTAAGCCTGATAACTTACACATACATGATAGGCTTAGCCTGATAACTTACACATACACAATAGGCATAGCCTGATAACTTATACATACACGATAGGCTTAGCCTGATAACTTATACATACACAATAGGCTTAGCCTGATAACTTATACATACACAATAGGCTTAGCCTGATAACTTACACATACACAATAGGCATAACCTGATAACTAATACATACACAATAGGCTTAGCCTGATAACTTATACACACACAATAGACTTAGCCTGATAACTTATACATACACAATAGACTTAGCCTGATAACTTATACATACACAATAGGCTTAGCCTGATAACTTATACATACACAATAGGCTTAGCCTGATAACTTATACATACACAATAGACTTAGCCTGATAACTTATACACACACAATAGGCTTAGCCTGATAACTTATACATACACAATAGACTTAGCCTGATAACTTATACATACACAATAGCTTAGCCTGATAACTTATACATACACAATAGGCTTAGCCTGATAACTTATACACACACAATAGGCTTAGCCTGATAAACTTATACATACACAATAGGCTTAGCCTGATAACTTATACACACACAATAGGCTTAGCCTGATAACTTATACATACACAATAGGCTTAGCCTGATAACTTATATATACACAATAGGCTTAGCCTGATAACTTATACACACACAATAGGCTTAGCCTGATAACTTATACACACACAATAGACTTAGCCTGATAACTTATACACACACAATAGACTTAGCCTGATAACTTATACATACACAATAGACTTAGCCTGATAACTTATACATACACAATAGACTTAGCCTGATAACTTATACATACACAATAGACTTAGCCTGATAACTTATACATACACAATAGACTTAGCCTGATAACTTATACATACACAATAGGCTTTAGCCTGATAACTTATACATACACTTAGGCTTAGCCTGATAACTTATACACACACAATAGGCTTAGCCTGATAACTTATACATACACAATAGGCTTAGCCTGATAACTTATACACACACAATAGGCTTAGCCTGATAACTTATACATACACAATAGGCTTAGCCTGATAACTTATACACACACAATAGGCTTAGCCTGATAACTTATACATACACAATAGGCTTAGCCTGATAACTTATACACACACAATAGGCTTAGCCTGATAACTTATACATACACAATAGGCTTAGCCTGATAACTTATACACACACAATAGGCTTAGCCTGATAACTTATACACACACAATAGACTTAGCCTGATAACTTATACATAATAGGCTTAGCCTGATAACTTATACATACACAATAGACTTAGCCTGATAACTTATACACACACAATAGACTTAGCCTGATAACTTATACATACACAATAGGCTTAGCCTGATAACTTATACATACACAATAGGCTTAGCCTGATAACTTATACACACACAATAGACTTAGCCTGATAACTTATACATACACAATAGACTTAGCCTGATAACTTATACACACACAATAGGCTTAGCCTGATAACTTATACATACACAATAGGCTTAGCCTGATAACTTATACATACACAATAGACTTAGCCTGATAACTTATACATACACAATAGACTTAGCCTGATAACTTATACATACACAATAGACTTAGCCTGATAACTTATACATACACAATAGACTTAGCCTTATACATACACAATAGACTTAGCCTGATAACTTATACACACACAATAGACTTAGCCTGATAACTTATACACATACAATAGACTTAGCCTGATAACTTATACATACACAATAGACTTAGCCTGATAACTTATACATACACAATAGGCTTAGCCTGATAACTTATACATACACAATAGACTTAGTCTGATAACTTATACATACACAATAGGCTTAGCCTGATAACTTATACATACACAATAGACTTAGCCTGATAACTTATACATACACAATAGACTTAGCCCTGATAACTTATACATACACAATAGACTTAGCCTGATAACTTATACACACACAATAGGCTTAGTCTGATAACTTATACACACACAATAGACTTAGCCTGATAACTTATACATACACAATAGACTTAGTCTGATAACTTATACATACACAATAGACTTAGCCTGATAACTTATACATACACAATAGACTTAGCCTGATAACTTATACATACACAATAGGCTTAGCCTGATAACTTATACATACACAATAGACTTAGCCTGATAACTTATACATACACAATAGACTTAGCCTGATAACTTATACATACACAATAGACTTAGCCTGATAACTTATACATACACAATAGGCTTAGCCTGATAACTTATACACACACAATAGGCTTAGCCTGATAACTTATACATACACAATAGGCTTAGCCTGATAGGCTTTGCCTGATAACTTATACATACACAATAGGCTTAGCCTGATAGGCTTAGCCTGATAACTTATACATACACAATAGGCTTAGCCTGATAGGCTTAGCCTGATAACTTATACATACACAATAGGCTTAGCCTGATAGGCTTTGCCTGATAGGCTTAGCCTGATAACTTATACATACACAATAGGCTTAGCTTGTGATTCCCACTCTTCTATTTGTTTTCTTTCAGATTCCCATAGTTTAATTATCTCTGTGTAATCCAGCTGATTCAACTTTTGTTTGAAAGCTTCAAATGATGTGGTACGTACTTCTAAAGCTCGAGTTATCTGCTCTTTAACCACACCGAGAACCTGTCAAACAAAAGAATTAGTCGTTTTAATTGACATGTATGGACAACTAACAAACAATTGTTTACATGGTGACAGATTTGTGTTTTTGTTACATTCAACAATTCATCAGTTACATGGTGGCAACTATTTTTAAATAGCTAACTAACTAGTCCTATTGATATCCAGGGCATTATATGAATTTTTCATATCCCTCTGTGTTCTTGGCAACTTTTTAAATCCTTTATAAAGATACCCATCAAAGGGTTTCTCTTTTGTAACATTTTCCTCCATGTGTTCCTTGGATTACCATGTTTGCATTTGTCATCTGGTTGCCACTTTAACGCTGTTATAATGTAGAACACAGTTAACTCTTAAGGAAGATAATGGCCAGGTTTTATTGGTGGAGGAAATAAATTGATTATTATGTGTATACAATGTCTTATTAATTAAACTAACGGTCTACCAAGGTCAAGTGGCACATCCGGGTTCTGTCAAAAACCAAACAATACAGTCTAGTTTCCAAAAATAGGTCGTACAGATAAAACATATTGCTTTGCGTGTATTACTGAAGCTCCATTAATTTTGTGTCGACAAGAAGCCTGTTACACCTGTTATAATTTACGACTCGTTGTGTTTGTAAACGTGTGCCAATTGTCCTTGGTAAACCTGTAGTTTTGATTGGATTTGGAAGTGTTTCAAGTCACACTCAACAATGTTTCAGTTATAGGGTGGCAGCCAGAATACAATGGAAGAAACCACCGGCCTTCTGCAAGTAAACTGGCAAACTTTCTCACAAATATCAACTTAGGTTCCAGTGGGGCTGGCACCTGTGCTGACCTGACAAGAGAAACTTCATGGTTCAAAGCATGGTGCTCTAAACACTCAACCATGAGACCCCAAGACATATTCTAACACTAATGTCAATTTCTTACTTTATGAAAATCTTCCGTGGATGCCCTCATTTCACGCCATGTTTTGTTTAGTAGTTGAATACATATACAGAACAACTCCTCAAAAGGTTTCTCATGACTAAAAAGCATTGGATGATACACTTGACTGTCCTCTAGAGCTGCAATATAAAATAAAAAACAAATCTTTGAATGAGAAGTTTCCAGGCAAGTATTTTACCATGTACTTGATTGGATGTATCAATACAAGCTAGTGGTATGGTACCCATATCAGACATTACACATTGTCAGACAGTACATGTTGACAGATGTTACCTATTGTCAGACAGTACCTATTGTCGGACAGTACCTATTGTCAGACAGTACCTATTGTCGGACAGTACCTATTGATGGACAGTTCCCATTGTCAGACAGTACATGTTGACAGATGTTACCTATTGTCAGACAGTACCTATTGTCAGACAGTACATATTGATGGACAGTACCTATTGTCAGACATTACCTGTTGTCGGACAGTACCTATTGTCAGACATTACCTGTTGTCAGACAGTACCTATTGTCAGACATTACCTGTTGTCGGACAGTACCTATTGTCAGACATTACCTATTGTCGGACAGTACCTATTGTCAGACATTACCTGTTGTCGGACAGTACCTATTGTCGGACAGTACATATTGTTGGACAGGACCTATTGTCAGACATTACCTGTTGTCGGACAGTACCTATTTTTGGACAATACATGTTGTCAGACATTACACATTGTCAGACAGTACATGTTGTCAGACATTACCTATTGTTGGACACTTTCTCTTTACACATGAATGAAGAATATCTTTCCAGAAATTTTTTAATACATCATCTGCTCTAAACAACCATGTTACAAAAATTACGATTGGTATTTCCAGTACAGCCATGTAATCACCAGGGATTAATATCATTAACATGTGATACTGTAATAGGCCCAATTCCCAAACCAAAATCTGCTATATTTTCCCCAATTTTGATTAAAATTTCCCAATTATGTTCACCATGTAACTCAATTTTGGTAACAGAGAAAGGAAAAATAAACAACTTAAAAATAGTGCTCAATTAAAATCTCCATGTCTTCAGATGAACTCCATGTTGACAGTTTGATGAAAAAGTTTAAATGAATGACAAGTTTTGTATCTTATTTCCTCAATTTTAGCCCATTGTGATGTAAAATTCCTAAATGAAAGGGTACAGGACGCTGTCCCAAAGAGGGTCTATTACACCTGATCACTCATCTTTCTATTGTATTATCAGACATTTTCTGTTCACAAACCCGGAGGGAAATGACATCACTAGCTTAGTGCAAACACTAGTACTCTCTGAGCGTAGGTCCTTCCGCAGTCATGATTACGGCTGATCGCTAGCTTAGCGCAAATACTAGAGTAGTACTGTCTGAGAATAGGTCCTCCTGCAGTCATGATTTCGGCTGATCGCTAGCTTAATGCAAATACTAGAGTAGTACTGTCTGAGAATAAGTCCTCCCGCAGTCATGATTATGGCTGATCACTAGCTTAATGCAAATACTAGAGTAGTACTGTCTGAGAATAGGTCCTCCCGCAGTCATGATTATGGCTGATCACTAGCTTAATGCAAATACTAGAGTAGTACTGTCTGAGAATAGGTCCTCCTGCAGTCATGATTATGGCTGATCACTAGCTTAATGCAAATACTAGAGTAGTACTGTCTGAGAATAGGTCCTCCTGCAGTCATGATTACGGCTGATCACTAGCTTAGCGCAAATACTAGAGTAGTACTGTCTGAGAATAGGTCCTCCTGCAGTCATGATTACGGCTGATCACTAGCTTAGCGCAAATACTAGAGTAGTACTGTCTGAGAATAGGTCCTCCTGCAGTCATGATTATAGCTGCAGGCTGAGTTTTTAGAATGGGCTAAATTCATTTTTTTTGCAAAATTTCAGTTGAATGTCTAAAAATAGGTGCCAGTAGCCTTGGAAACATGTTTATTTTGGCTATGTGTTACTGTGGTAACAGGAAAAATATCAAAGTGAAAATTTATATGGGAAAGGCAATTGTATTGACCAGATGGATGGACAAATGGAATTCATTTGTATATCCCCCACTAACTCTGATAAAATAGGGGTTAATTAATATTTGCTGATGAAAAATGTGATAATAATGGAACATTAAATATTGACTACATAGAAAACGTGTACAATATATCAGTAAGGTGATCTAAATATAGAACACATGTACAATATATCAATAAGATGATCTAAATATAGAACACATGTACAATATATCAGTAAGATGATCTAAATATAGAACACATGTACAATATATCAGTAAGATGATCTCAATATAGAACACGTGTACAATATATCAGTAAGATGATCTAAATATAGAACACGTGTACAATATATCAGTAAGATGATCTAAATATAGAACACATGTACAATATATCAGTAAGATGATCAAAATATAGAACATGTGTACAATATATCAGTAAAATGACCTAAATATAGAACACGTGTACAATATATCAGTAAGATAATCTAAATATAGAACACATGTACAATATATCAGTAAGATGAACTAAATATAGAACACGTGTACAATATCAGTAAGATGATCAAAATATAGAACATGTGTACAATATATCAGTAAGATGATCTAAATATAGAACATGTGTACAATATATCAGTAAAATGATCTAAATATAGAACACGTGTACAAAATATCAGTAAGATGATCAACATATAGAACATGTGTACAATATATCAGTAAGATAATCTAAATATAGAACACGTGTACAATATATCAGTAAAATGATCTAAATATATATCATATAACAAATTTAACAAAAAGGACTGGCACTTATTAACCCTTTCATCCATACAGACTGCAAAAGACTGGTCTTAAACAATAGAAAAGAATAAACCACTCAGAAACTCAGGGATGGAAAGGGTTAAAACAGAGTATAGTTTTCACATGCTATTTTCTGAAATTACACTGTCCAGTCAGTGATAGGTTTAAGAACGTGTCTTGAAGGACACGCAACATGGAATACTTATGTGGTTCTCCTATCCATAGAATCTCACACAGTGTCTTTAGCAACATAATACTTATGTGGTTCTCCTATCCGTAGAATCTCACACAGCGTCTTTAGCAACATAATACTTACGTGGTTCTCCTATCCGTAGAATCTCACACAGGGTCTTTATCAACTTAATACTGGCTTGAACATATGGACAGTCATGTTCATCGGCTCGGCTTGTGTTCTCCAGAACCACCTGATCAATGTAATTAACATAATGAAGCAATACGTAACGTTCATAGTCTATTTTTGTACTTGTTCAAAGGTACTTTTTCATAGATTAACACAGATATTATTTTCGTGTTTTTACATTTTTTGGTAATTATCTGGTGAGTTATATTTTGACTCAAAACGATATATATCACACACAAAAAAACAAAAAACAAAACCAAAATGCAATATTTCTGTGAATATGTTTTATACAGTTTATATAAGAACCTACAGAACCTTAAACAGTACTGCATTTTCACTTGTTCATCTTAATTGGGAATACAACAAATCCATACCTTAGCATACCACTGCTATACCCCAGCATACCACAGTGCCATATGCTAGCATACAATGACATACACTAGCATAGCACAATACCATATGCCAGCATACCACAATACTATACACTAACATACAACACTGTCATACCATAGCAAACACCACCACTGTACCCTAGCATGCAACACTGCCATTCCTTAGCATACAACACTGCCATACCCTAGCTTACATCACCAATATACCCTAGCATACAACACCACTATACCTAAGCATACAACACCACCATACTCTAGTATACAACACTACCATACTTTAACATACAACCCTGTCATACCCTAGCATACAACACTACCATACCCTAGCTTACATCACCAACATACCCTAGCATACAACACCACTATACCTAAGCATACAACACCACCATACTCTAGTATACAACACTACCATACTCTAACATACAACCCTGTCATACCCTAGCATACAACACTGCCATACCCTAGCTTACATCACCAACATACCCTAGCATACAACACCACTATATCTAAGCATACAATACCACCATACTCTAGTATACAACACTACCATACTCTAACATACAACCCTATCAGACCCTAGCATACAACACTGCCATACCCTAGCATACAATACTCTCATATCCTAACATACATCACTAACAATCCCTTGCATACAACACTGCCATACCCCAGCATACAACACTGCCATACCCTAGCTTACATCACCAACATACCCTAGCATACAACACCACTATACCTAAGCATACAACACCACCATACTCTAGTATACAACACTACCATACTCTAACATACAACCCTGTCATACCCTAGCATACAACACTGCCATACCCTAGCATACAATACTCTCATATCCTAACATACATCACTAACACTCCCTTGCATACAACACTGCCATACCCTAGCATACAACACTGCCATACCCTAGCATACAACACTGCCATACCCTAGCATACAACACTGCCATATCCTAGCATACAACACTGCCATACCCTAGCATACAACACTGCCATACCCTAGCATACAACACTGCCATACCCTAGCATACAACACTGCCAAACCCTAGCATACAACACTGCCATACCCTAGCATACAACACTGTCATACCCTAGCATACAACACTGCCATACCCTAGCATACAACACTGCCATATCCTAGCATACAACACTGCCATACCCTAGCATACAACA
Source organism: Atrina japonica (assembly GCA_030159075.1). Classification (NCBI taxonomy): domain Eukaryota; kingdom Metazoa; phylum Mollusca; class Bivalvia; order Pterioida; family Pinnidae; genus Atrina; species Atrina japonica. The sequence continues at coordinate 1,451,273 of BROG01000099.1, forward strand.
CTGCCATACCCTAGCATACAACACTACAGTAAATTGAGATATTTTGACTTTACTAAAATTTGGCCACTTTGGTCATAAAATGAAGGGTTAATTTTTGGTCAGTTATATTTTGGCCATTTATGTTTATATCCTGTTTAAATTTGGCCTACCATAAGATCTAAGTCTTGTCATTTCTATCATTCTAGGTGTTTGAAATATCAAAATATTGAAAAGTGTCTAATCAACAATTATAACTGATGTGTGTCATGGTACGTAATGAAGACGAACATCCACATAGTATTATTTAAAAAAAAAAAACTTGTTTATTATTCAATAAAACACTAAAATATTTTTAAAAAGCATCAGTAGAAACATTGTGTATATATTTTGGACAGTTTAATTTTGGCCATTATATAATGGACAAAATTAAACATTGACCAAAATATTCCAATTTACAGTATCATACCTTGTTAACTTCTCAGTACATTATACAGTATCATACCTTGTTAACTTCTCAGTACAAGTATACAGTATCATACCTTGTTAACTTCTCAGTACATTATACAGTATCATACCTTGTTAACTTCTCAGTACATTATACAGTATCATACCTTGTTAACTTCTCAGTACAATTATACAGTATCATACCTTGTTAACTTCTCAGTACATTATACAGTATCATACCTTGTTAACTTCTCAGTACATTATACAGTATCATACCTTGTTAACTTCTCAGTACAAGTATACAGTATCATACCTTGTTAACTTCTCAGTACATTATACAGTATCATACCTTGTTAACTTCTCAGTACAAGTATACAGTATCATACCTTGTTAACTTCTCAGTACATTATACAGTATCATACCTTGTTTCTCAATACTTCTCAGTACAATTGTTAACTACAGTACATTATACAGTATCATTGTTAACTTCTCAGTACAATTTATACAGTATCATACCTTGTTAACTTCTCAGTACATTATACAGTATCATACCTTGTTAACTTCTCAGTACATTATACAGTATCATACCTTGTTAACTTCTCAGTACATTATACAGTATCATACCTTGTTAACTTCTCACATACAGTATCATATCTTGTTAACTTCTCAGTACAAGTATACAGTATCATACCTTGTTAACTTCTCAGTACATTATACAGTTTCATACCTTGTTAACTTCTCAGTACAAGTATACAGTATCATACCTTGTTAACTTCTCAGTACAAGTATACAGTATCATACTTTGTTAACTTCTCAGTACATTATACAGTATCATACCTTGTTAACTTCTCAGTACATTATACAGTATCATACCTTGTTAACTTCTCAGTACATTATACAGTATCATACCTTGTTAACTTCTCAGTACATTATACAGTATCATACCTTGTTAACTTCTCAGTACGTTATACAGTATCATACCTTGTTAACTTCTCAGTACATTATACAGTATCATACCATGTTAACTTTTCAGTACATTATACAGTATCATACCTTGTTAACTTCTCAGTACAAGAATATAGTACCATACCTTGTTAACTTCTCAGTACATTATACAGTATCATACATTGTTAACTTTTCAGTACAAATATACAGTATCATACCTTTACATAGTTTTCCTGGTGTTTATTGGCAAAGTAATGGATATTTTCTAGAGCCAGCACTCCTGGAGGTGTGTGTTCAGCAAAATCCTGAGCTGGATTGCTTTGATTCTAGTAAAATCAAATCATTATATACAATATAAAATCCAGTACTTAAGTGTTTCTAAATTACATTTATATGTCAATCCAAATACATGCATTTGTCAAGACAGTAAACTCGATATTGGAAACAAGGTAAAAGCACTGGAACCAATTGGCAATGGGTGATTAAAAATGACATTTCTTTCAAATAATTTCTTACGCCAGACCTAGGGAAGGCAGTCACGGCATTTGTTACTTGAATTTAAATTATTCTGTCTCTGATGGATCAAAACCAGTTGAAAAGTTATGAATACAAGTAATAATGCATAATTTCTTTTTCAAGAAAGTCCCAAAAAGTCTGTGGAATTTAATATTCACTGACTAGTAGTTAAAAACAGACCAACGTAATTGAATGAACAATAAATTGTGACAGGTCATGACCTTATGAATGTGAATCAAAGACACGGACTCCTTTAAACTTGTACAGGCAATGCCAAAAAAAAAAAAAAATCACAAAATGATGATGAATTATCACTGAGTAATATATTGGCTGCATTAAAAACAGTTACAAAAAAGAGAGCTAAGTAGAAGATATTAAAAGTCCCATAACTCTGGTAAATATTCCCTGTATGGTTTCCATATTTGAACTCATTTAATATCTCATCTATATAAAGTAACATACCAAAATGTGTTTAAATTTTTATACAAAAGTTTGAACAAATAAAAAAAAAAGAGACCAAAAGCAATATTTGCGATATACAGAGCATCTTCTGAAAACCGATCCTTGATCCATTAATTTTGTCTGGTTTTTGGAGGGTTCGGTTTTTGAATGTTGACCAAAGTCAGTAATTCCGGTCAGTTCCAGTTTTATACACTACTGTCCATTCCAGTTTTTATATGTACTGTATACCTGCCTTTGTACCTCGTGTATGTTATTGATGTTTTTTGTCAAATCATACTTTGTTAATCATTTGAATTTCATTATTTAGATGTAGTGTTTGTTAATTTAAAAGTTTTTATGAAATCTGACAGATGTAAATACCAAATAATAAGCATGGTTGTCAGTGCCGTGTGTTCACACTCGCCTCTTGAAAAATCAATATTTGACCTAGATTCTGATTACAAGTAATGAGGCTCTTGTGGGATAATGTCTCTATCACAGTTGAACAGCATAGCAAAGTCCCCACAGGTAAGGTATTCGGAGGGAATTTTAAGTACATTATCATGATTTTGCTGTGAAAATTTGTCCAGTGTCCGGAATTTAGAGGAATCAGTTTTTAGAAGTTTTTTTTTACTATAAAATAACAGAGGAAAATCCGGACTTCGGCAACATGATTGGTATCGGGAAGTGATTGGCTTTTAGAAGGATGGGTTTTCAGAAGTTGCACTGTATAATACTGTGCATGTATTTTTAAAAAATCTTTAAATATTTCAAACCTGAAATCCAAGTTTCTTGTATAGATTTGATTTTCTGTTCCCAGGTTGATTCAGGTCATTGTCACTATCAAATGCTGCTTTGCGAAGAGATTCTATCTGTTTCTGTACATTCTACAACAGACCATATGATATTATATAATTATTGACTTTTGATGAGGCTGACAACATGTCACTGTCAAATGCTGCCTTACAAAGAGATTCTATCTCTTTCTGTACATTCTACAATAGACCATATGATATTATATAATTATTGACTTTTGATGAGGCTAACACCTTGTCACTGTCAAATGCTGCCTTACAAAGAGATTCTATCTGTTTCTGTACATTCTACAATAGACCATATGATATTATATAATTATTGACTTTTGGTGAGGCTAACACCTTGTCACTGTCAAATGCTGCCTTACAAAGAGATTCTATCTCTTTCTGTACATTCTACAATAGACCATATGATATTATATAATTATTGACTTTTGATGAGGCTAACACCTTGTCACTGTCAAATGCTGCTTTGCGAAGAGATTCTATCTGTTTCTGTACATTCTACAATAGACCATATGATATTATATAATTATTGACTTTTGATGAGGCTAACACCTTGTCACTGTCAAATGCTGCCTTACAAAGAGATTCTATCTCTTTCTGTACATTCTACAATAGACCATATGATATTATATAATTATTGACTTTTGGTGAGGCTAACACCTTGTCACTGTCAAATGCTGCCTTACAAAGAGATTCTATCTCTTTCTGTACATTCTACAATAGACCATATGATATTATATAATTATTGACTTTTGGTGAGGCTAACACCTTGTCACTGTCAAATGCTGCCTTACAAAGAGATTCTATCTCTTTCTGTACATTCTACAATAGACCATATGATATTATATAATTATTGACTTTTGATGAGGCTGACAACATGTCACTGTCAAATGCTGCCTTACAAAGAGATTCTATCTCTTTCTGTACATTCTACAAAAGACCACATGATATTATATAATTATTGACTTTTGATGAGGCTAACACCTTGTCACTGTCAAATGCTGCCTTACAAAGAGATTCTATCTCTTTCTGTACATTCTACAATAGACCATATGATATTATATAATTATTGACTTTTGATGAGGCTGACAACTTGATTTATTATATGATTTGTGGACTTTCCCTCTGCTGATTGGTTGTAACCATGACATTTGCATAGATAAATTTGAATATTAATCGTAGAAGTGCTACTTTCATTTATTCCACAGTCCAGTGGATTGTTATGTTGCCCACTCGTGCTTCCATTCATTCCCAATTTGTATAAGCGTATATAACTGGATGAATCAAATGCATAAACCAATGAAAATCCGGCTCTCATTTAACTGTCTCTCTTCGTCGTTCATGGAAAAGAACAGCCTAGAGATTTTGAAAATCGTTATGTGCAGGAGTTAAGCATTTCATATGAATTGAGATATTTTTGGTTCAGAAATTTTGATATAGTCATATAATAAAACAAATAACTGATTTTAGTATCAGTCCTCGGCTTCTCCTCAGTCAATATCATGCTTCTTTGGACTGATAAGTCCTTATGTCACCCTCAATCAAAGTCATTAATTGTATAATATCAACTCCAGGGAACTTATATTCTCTGACTCCAATAATCAACCAATATCAAATGTCAGCAATTATTTTATTAAACAATTATCTTCAAGAAATATCACAAAATGTAACAACTATCAAAAAGTACAGAAAGTTATTTACCAAAAGACTTGACAAAAAGTGTGGAAATCAATGATATCAGAAAATTTGTAAAATTATAGGAACCAGGGCCGGTATTCATAAAGATTCTAAGTCTATACTTAAGTATGAAAAAATACTTAAGTAACTTTTTTCTTACTTAAGTGGTTAAGAAATTTCTCAAATGTGGGTGAAATTCTTAAGTATAATTCATAAACTTACCTAGCACTTAAGAATGTGCTTAAAGTTATGAGTACTAAAGAAGACTCCTAAATGATTTAAGAATTTCTTAAGTTTTCTTTTTCATAAAGAAATGCCATGTTAGAGAAGAAATTTTAAAGAAAGGTAGTAACAAAAAACCTAACAATTCTGTAATGTAAACTTTAGTAAAGGCCACTAGTTCGACTTCGCGGGAGACTTTTATATGAAAAAAAAGAAATTTATACAATGTATCTTGAAAGAAATTCAACTCTGGATAAGCCTGTCACTCTGAAAATGCCTGTTACATGCATGCAATAACTGCAGAAATTGATCAAGTTTATTATAGGAGGATATCAGGTCAATTTTAATTTCTAGGCATAAAATATTTGAGCTTTCAAAATCTCAGAAAAAAAACACGATCATCTTGAGTTTTATTCGGCTTTATTCACGCTTTGGTGGGTCCCAAATCAATGTTTTGGTTGGCAAAATCTATTTACAAATTGGGCTTTCCTCGGATTTCCCTTGGTAAGGTACTTAAGTATTACTTAGCTAAGAATTACTCTTAGCATCTTTGTGAATTTCACTTAAGAATTATTTCTTAGCTAAAAATTTATTTTCTACTTAAGTGTTACTTTAAGTATAAAACTTAAGAATCTTTATGAATACCGGCCCAGGTTTATTTTTTATCAGGTATCATCAACACTTTTATCTAGAGTAAAAATAAACAATTAACAAATTTGTTCATTGTCTGCTTCAATTTCTGTCCCACTTTTCTATATTTACTTTTTAAGCAGAAGAATATGTAATTCAGTGCTTTTCATTGGTTGATTAGCAGGGAATTGTCCAATCAGAAAGCATATTATAACTGAACAGTCTGGCACAATGAAGTTCAGCATCATTCTGTTTCTTTATTAGGGTACATGCTGATGAAAATATATCCACAAGTAAAAGAGTGAGATGAATATTGCATTTTCTTTAAGGATATGGTGTAGTATTTCATCCAATCAGGAATGAAGAAATATTTACTTCAGTCCCAGGCAACAAGATTTCATGCTGGGAGGAATGCTTTTACAGATACAGGAGAAAGCCCAAGCTCTCTTAAACATCATAAAACATTTATCATATGAAGGTATCATATTTTCACAATTTTTACTTACATTTTGAATTTGCCATTACATTTTAAGGCAAAAAAATAACTGAAATGGATGTGATCTTTTTTAGGTATACAATATTATATATACAATAGAACCTTGATGAGTTGAAGTTCAAGGGACTACCTAGAAAAGTTCAATACATCGGGACTTAAGACTCATAGATAGTAACTGAAAATCACTTATTTTTAATTTTAGGGGTTCCATAAGGTATAAACGACTGCTTTGAAACCCTTTAAGTCATATACGGTCATTATAATTAGTAATTAGTGCTAAATTCTACTTATTTTTTGTGAAATTCAGTGTTTATGAGTGTTTATGAGAAGGAGAAAAATTATCCTGGGGTGATTTAGTACACATGTAAATTTTGATTTTGAATTATATGTAGGAGTTTTCATTGTTTTTATAGAAATGGACCCAAACATTTATACGAAAAATCCTGAAATTTGACTCATAAAAGTTTGAATTATAAAATGCTTATAAGTAGCATTAAATAACAAAATTACTAGGGACTTTGTCTATAGTTTGAAACACCAAGAAATTTGACTCATTGAAGTTCTATTGTATATAATATTGATCTATATTGTTGATAATACCTGTGAGTGTCTATATACTTACTGGGTCATTTGGATCTGCTGGGGTATTCATTTTAGCTGCATGCATGTTTAGCATCAGAGTCTGTAGAGAGTGCAGTTGGTGGGCCATCTCTGAGCCCATGGTCCTGCTGCCTAGTACAGACTAAAAATAGAACACCAAAAAATACCTGTACAATGAAACCTATATCAACTCTCTACAGCAAACAGTCTGAAAAAAGTCACACAATGAATTAAAATCTGAAAAAGTCACAAAATGACCTAAAATCTGAAAAACTCACACAATGACCTAAAATTTAAAAATCTTACACAATGACCTAAAATCTGACAAACTCACACAATGACCTAAAATCTGACAAACTCACACAATGACCTAAAATCTGACAAACTCACACAATGACCTAAAATCTGACAAACTCACACAATGACCTAAAATCTGACAAACTCACACAATGACCTAAAATGATATGCTCTTTATTATTGTTTAAGACTAGTCTGTTATGGTCTGTAGGGTTAAAACACTTGTTTTTATGTCATGTTTTACACATTGGTTCATGACATATGTACATGTTAAATAATATGTCAGGTATGATATAAACACTATGACATAAAGATACTCACAGTTATGATGATATTTCTAAAGCCTTTAGTTTGTACACTGTCACTGATTTTCTGTAAGAATAAAGAATAAGTTTACATGAAAATCACCTCTCTGGTTAAAAAGCTCTGCTGAGAAGTAAAAAGTCAGAACAATAACATATTCCATAACAGTCTGTAAACTTGATATTTACTAACTAGTATTTATAAATAGAGGAATAAATTAATCAATAAAACATGGCATCAGAATCCTTTAAAATGTTGGACAAAATGACTGTAATGTTAAAAACAGAGTTAAATTAGAACAAACCAGAGTTATCTTATATGTATGAGAATGTATATGTCTTTTTCATTGTGAGTGAAGTACTGGTAATATAAAAAATATCTGCATTAACACTAAAGAAGACATCAATGAAATGTTTATTGATATTGTCATTGTGATACTCGTACCCTTAGGTGACTCAATGTGATACAGAGATCCCAGGGTGACTCAATGTGATACAGAGATCCCAGGGTGACTCAATGTGATACAGAGATCCCAGGATGACTCAATGTGATAGAGATCCTACGGTGACTCAATGTGATATACAGGTCCTAGGATAAGTCAATGTGAAATAGAGATCCTAGGATGACTCAATGTGATAGAGATTTTAAAATGACTCAATGTGATACAAAGATCCTAGGATGACTCAATGTGATACAAAGATCCTAGGATGACTTAATGTGATACAAAGATCCTAGGATGACTCAATGTGATACAGAGATCCTAGGATGACTCAATGTGATACAGAGATCCTAGGATGACTTAATGTGATACAGAGATCCTAGGATGACTCAATGTGATACAGAGATCCTAGGATGACTCAATGTGATACAGAGATCCTAGGATGACTCAATGTGATACAGAGATCCTAGGATGACTCAATGTGATACAGAGATCCTAGGATGACTCAATGTGATACAGAGATCCTAGGATAACTTAATGTGATACAGAGATCCTAGGGTGACTCACTGATACAGTGATCCAGGATGATCCAAGTGATAGAGACTACAATGTGATACACAGATCCTAGGATGAGTCAATGTGATACAAAGATCCTAGGATGACTCAATGTGATACAGAGATCCTAGGATGACTCAATGTGATACAGAGATCCTAGGATGACTCAATGTGATACAGAGATCCTAGGATAACTTAATGTGATACAAAGATCCTAGGATGACTTAATGTGATACAGAGATCCTAGGATGACTTAATGTGATACAGAGATCCTAGGATGACTTAATGTGATACAGAGATCCTAGGATGACTCAATGTGATCCTAAGGTGACCAAATGTTTAGAATGAAATACATGTTGATTATATGGACTCTGTCTCTCAATAGATACAGAGATCAGAGATAAAATCAATGTGATACAGAGATCCTGAAATACTTAAAATGATACAGAGATCCTAAGCATTACTCAATCTCTTTACTGGATCCTAGGATGACTTATAAATACAAAGCGTCAACAAGGATGCTCAAGGTGATTTTTCCTGCAAATCTGACCAAATGAAACAAAAAACAACATGATGAATGGACTTGTCTCTCATAAACCAATAGAGTATAGAATCAGATCTAAAAACTGAAATAATTAAAATAATCAAAATAAGCATTACCTTTCTCTTTTCTGGTCCGGCTTTTATAAATAAAGCGTTCAACAAAGCCAAGGCATTTTTCTGCAAATCTGAGCTGTACAAACAAAAAACAACATGATGAATATCAAGTTCACAAGAATAATCCAACATCTGCATATTCATATAATTTTTTTTTTAATACTATATTAGCAATTAATATCAACCAATTTTTAATGATATTGATATTACACAATTTATATAATTAGTTTTGAATACATCCATTATCTGCATATTTATATAATTTTTATTGATACATATTACATATTTATATAATTATTTTTGATACATATTACATATTTATATAATTTTTATTGATACATATTACATATTTATATAATTTTTATTGATACATATTACATATTTATATAATTTTTATTGATACATATTACATATTTATATAATTTTTATTGATACATATTACATATTTATATAATTTTTATTGATACATATTACATATTTCAAAACATACTCTGGTCCGGGACCAGTAACCGGCTAGGACCAGCAGCCAGCTATTGCATTATTCCGGCTATACAGAACACAATTTTGTGAGATTTGTTTTAGATCTGTTATGAGATGATGGACATTTTCCTTAAACAGAAAGAAAAAAAATATTGTCATGGTACATAATAAAGACAAACTCACACCTTAGCCGGCTACTGGTCCTAGCGGACTACTGGTCCTAGCTGGCTACTGGTCCTAGCCGGCTACTGGTCCGAGCCAGCTACTGGTCCTAGCCGACTACTGGTCCCTGACCAGTACACTTGATTTATGTTTGTTTGAATAGTGATTTACGTCACACTCGACAAATTTTTTGGTGGCGGCCAGTTTTTCATGGTGGAGGAGAAAACTAATTACTGCTTTTATTCACAGGGATTTCATTTTGCTATATTTATGGTCAAATAATACTGCAAAATTAAATACCCATGAATATTAAACCTTACACTTAAGATGCATCAGAAGGTCAGTTTGTAATAATTTTGCTCGAAATTTAAAACCTGTGAAAAAGTTCCTACAAAAAGCGAAATTTTCACCCCATAAAATTAAGCAAGTATACAGTAAAATGAATCTGGGACAAGACAATTAGCCTTTGTCAAGTAAACTGGCAAGCTTTCTCACAAATTCAGCTGAGGTTCTTGTGGGACTCGGACTTTCCCTGACTAGAGGCTACACTGTTGAAGATTTAGTCATATTGTCCGACTCACATAACTTGGCAGGATGGAGGGTGGAGTAACCTTTCAATTATCATACAAATTATTCTACTCTCACTTTTCGGTTATGAAAAGCTCCAAAGGAAAAGCATTTTATTCTGCACTGGACACATGTGGGTATGATGACAAGTAGGATAGACTACTCTTACTAATGATGATGATGAAATATGATATGATGAATTATGATGATTTACTTTAAATTTGAACTTATTCAGGTCAACAGATGGTTCATATAGATTTTTCTATATATAAGAGCTCTTACCTTTGTAGATGACCTGATATCTTCTCTGGTGTTATATGTTGCTCAATTGCTGTGTGTTTATGTATTTGATTGCTACAAACGAAAATACGACAGTTATCACAGAAAATCAGACAATCTGTCTAAGAACAACTTACAGTAGTATCATGACAAAAATTAAACTTCTTTACACCTGTAAAATAATGAACTCTACCTCACATCAATAGTAGGACCCAGGCATATAGTATCTGTACAGATAAAATTAAATAATTAAACACCCCCTACCTCCCACAAAATGGAGTCTTTCAAAGAAATCTTAAATATAAATCCAAAACTGAATCTGCAATAACTTATTTATCAATAATCCTATACAGCCTTTTACAGGGATGGGAAAGAAACACTTTGAGGATACATCTGTGTAAAACATCTGATTCAGGCATAATTACCAGAACATTTAATGACAGAACTAAAATTCTGAACTCGGTCTACATTTTGTACTATGTTGAAGCTGTGTATACTTCAAATTTGTCAATTTTCTTTGATACGTACCTGTTGAGTACTACCGATTCTAAGATTTCTAATGAAGGCGACAGACAACTTATTCCAGTTTTCTGACTGAGTACACAATCACAAACCTGGGAATCACAAAAATGACTTATTATATAATACATAAGAAAAGATAAATAAATGGAAGGAAGGAAGGAGGGAAGGATGGAAGGAAGGAAGGAGGTGGATAGATAGGTAGATTGGAAAATAGGAAGATAGTTTTACAGCCAGACAGACATAACTAGATGGATGTATTATTAGAAAAGATAGACAGACAGATACAGACAGATATATTGATATATAGATAAATAGGCAGACAAATAAACAAACAGATAGATTGATAGATAAATAAATAGATAGACAGAGATATAAACAAATACAAAAACAATAAGACAGACACTAATACAGCTAGACAAACACCAAGACAGGTAGATAAATACTGCGATTGAAAGACTCAAAGACAGATAGATAGACTCTAAGATAGACACTAAGACAGCTAGACAGACACTAAGACAGCTAGACAGACACTAAGACAGCTAGACAGACACTAAGACAGATAGACACTAAGACAGCCAGACAGACACTAAGACATAGATAGACAATAAGACAACTAGACAGACACTAAGATGGATAGACACTAAGATGGATAGACAGACACTATGACAGATAGACAGACACTATGACATACAGACATTAAGACAGACAGACACTAAGACAGATAGACAGACACTATGACAGATAGACAGACACTATGACATATAGACATTAAGACAGATAGACAGACACTATGACAGATAGACAGACACTAAGACAGATAAACAGACACTAAGACAGATAGACAGACACTAAGACAGATAGACATTAAGACAGATAGACAATAAGACAGATAGACACATGTAGCTACTCCTTATCATTCTGATATGGTGAATGAACAGAGACAAAATATTTATACAAATGACAATTAAAATGTACTTATAACCATTTCTTTTTAATTTATTCAAGTATACATACTTTTTTGGTGAATTCTGGTTCAATGGTATCCCATGATACCACATTGTGGTCCATTAAAAAGACAAATGATTTCAAGGTGTAAGACAGTGGTTCTCCATGTCTGTAGATAGAGAGAAAAAATAAACCAGTACCATCACACTTCAAATAAACTATACAAGGTCCCCGACTTAAACTACCATGATATAGTCTATTGTGAAACACAATAGGCATGACAAATCTGACCTGTCACCTGACTCCCTGCCCTCTCAAAAAGTCCTTTGACCCATGGTGATTAATTTCACAATTATATTTTCCACTGCCTAGAGATGCTATATCTTGTAATATGTCATTGGTTTTGCAAGAAGAGGTTAAAATAATGAAAAGTTAATCTAGACAAACTAACAGATGACTTATTGCAAAAGGTTACAATCATGTTAACTCATCAACCCCTGAAAAAAATGGATTTAGACCAGTCCAATTGTGTCTTAGGGATAAATAGGTCAACCTGTATAATTCGGATAAACCTAACATTCAGTAGTATATTGACCTAGCTGTAGGTGTAATTCATTATCTCTTACTTAAAGTATAATCAGCGAAAATAAATTACAGTAAAACCTGCTATAGCAACCACCTCTATATAAGGATCACCTGTCTATAAAGGCCAGTTTTGAAAAGTCCCTTGACTGCATATTTCAACTAAATTGAACCTCTGTATAAGGGTCACCTGCATATGAAGGCCAATATTTTCTGGTCCCTTGGGTGGCCCCTATATACAGGTTTTACTGTACAATAGAAATAAATGTTAGTCTAAAACTTGGGTCTTACATCGATGTCATGATCACCAAGAGGGTGACAAGATTGTAGAGGGCACTAGTGCACATCATTAACGGGGAGACAATATCATATAGAACTGTCACTTTACAATTTAAAACAAGAGGCCCAAGGGGCCTTAAGTCGCTCACCTGGCAAAATTGGTCAACATTGCAGAAAACATAAAAAAAATGTGTGAAAGATAAAATGGCTAATAAACATGAAAAACAGTAGGCTCATTGGGCCTTAATAATCACCTGGGTGAAATTCATTTTACTGACAATATACTGAAAAGCAACCAAAAGGAGGAAAAAATCATTGAAAAGGAGAATTAACTTGCATAAGGAAAGACTTGCCTTGCCAATGTTTCAACATACAATGTACATGTAATGTGGAACAATGATCAAAAACATGCAAAATCCTTTTAAAATGGGAAATACTTTCACAAAGATCACCTTCACAATTTTAGCACAAAAACCTCTTTGTAGATCTTAGTGGTGATCACTGGAAAATAGAGAAAACAGCCCAAAACATGACAATATCCACTTAAAAGGAGATATAACTTCCATAAGGGTCAGCCTGACAATTTAATTCCTTTAAATTCAACTTTTTCGTAGATCTTTGCGTACTTAACATTTTTACTTCTTTCTCTTTCTCTCTACCTATTGTACTTTTCAATAGGACAAAACTTTCAAAAACATGAGAAATCCATGGGAAATAACTCCCATAAGGGTCCCATAAGGGTCAACCTGTCCAATGATATATGCATAAATCAATTAAAATCCACTTAGAGCCCTGCCTGACATTTTCGGCCCTATTGACTTTTTTGTAGATCTTGCATGTTGAACAGTTTTTTCTTCTTTCACTTTTACTCTTCCTATTATACTTTCCAAGATAATGTCAAAACACATCCAAAAACATGAAAAAACCCACTTAAAATGGGAAATAACTCCCATAAGGGGCAACCTAACAATTTTGGCCCTATTGACTTTTTTGTAGATCTTTGCGTGCTGAATATTTGAGCTTTTTTTCACTTTCTCTCTATCTATTATACTTTTCAAGGTAAAAGGATGAAACTGTAAAAAAAAAACATGAAAAATCCACTATAAGGGGAAATAACTCCCAAAAGGGATGACCCAACAATTTGGGTCCTATGAAACTTTTTAGTAGATCTTTGCATGCTGAATTTTTTGCTTCTTTTACTTTTACTCTACCTATTATACTTTTCAAGATAATAGGACAAAACTGTCAAAAACATGAGAAATCCACTAAAAGGGAAAATAACTCCCATAAGGGGCAACCTGACAATTTTGGCACTATTGACTTTTTTGTAGATCTTTGCGTACTGAATATTTTTTTGCTTTTTTCACTTTCTCTGTATCTATTATACTTTTCAAGATAATAGGATGAAACTGTAAAAATAAATGAAAAATCCAATAAAAGGGAAAATAATCCAAAAAGGGGTGACCCAAAATTTCGGTCCTATGAAACTTTTTTGTAGATCTTTGCATGCTGAACATTTTTGTTTCTTTCACTTTTACTCTACCTATTACACTTTTCAAGATAATTTGTCAAAAAACATCCAAAAACGTTAAAATCCACTTAAAAGGGGAAATAACTCACATAAGGGTTGACCCTACAATTTCCATCAAAATGAAATATTAGTAATTTTTTGCAAACTGTTCACTTTTAAGGTAACTTTTTTTTTTCTCTTGCTTTAATAATTTTGGAGATACATATATCAAATAAAAAATATCTGTTGACTCGTTCGTTCTATATTTAGCCATGGCAGCTATGTTTGGTCCTAGCCCCTTTTCATCTGCAAACTTTTAGCAACTTTACATGGTTATACTTCCAGTCAAGTTTGGTTCAAATTGGTCCAATGGTTCTGCAGATGTAGTAAAAAATGTCAAAAATTTTACAATTTTTTTTTATATTTTCCATATACTTAGATGCCCAAGATGACTTTCAAACCATGACCTTGAAATTTTGTTAAAATGATCCTCAGATAATTCCTAACAACTTTTTCATATATCTTTGTATACAAAAAGTCAGATTTGACTTATCAAATAATTTGTAATACAAATACAGTGGATTCCTCTTAATTGCATACCCACAATGTCAGAGAAAATTATGCAAATAACAGGAATATGCAATTAACAGGAATAGAGTATATTAGAAAACAATGTTGATTTATGCTCAATTAGTCCTTTAAATTAAGTGTATAAAACTATTATAAACATCCTAGGTACACTAGTAATGGATTCTCATTAAGCATTAGGGTAAAATAACATCATAAAAGCAAAATTTTCATAAAATTTAGTTTGATATGTTCTTATTTTTATGAAAATAGTATGTCCACACATAACTTTTTACCATAATAAGTACATTTCCCCTCATTTTGGAGAATATTTTATGCAATTAACAGGGATTCTTGGTGTAACCTCTGCAATTTAAAGCAATATTTAACATGTAAGAGATAGGAAATGATTTTGTGTTTTGAATTCTTATGCAATTAACAGTAATATGCAATTATCAGGTATGCAATTAAGTGGAATCAACTGTATACCCTGTGTTACTGAAGTGCCCCCTAGTGGCTCGTTTATGGATAGATTTCATTTTCGTTCACAATTTTTGTACATATTGACTTTACAATCATGCATACAAAATTTGAAACTCATCTGATCATTGGTTCATGAGAAGATTTTTAAAGATGTACCGAGTTTTGGTACTTTTTGGTCCCTTTTAGGGCCCCTATTGGTCCTATCCCTTTTTCATTCGCAAACATTGTGTGGCTTTAAATGGGGATGCTATATGCCAAGTTTAGTTAAAATTGGCCCACTGGTTCTTGAGAAGATGATGTTTTAATGCAAAAATTAACAGAGGGACGATGATGGACGTTAAACATTTGGCTATAGCAAGACCTCACTTAGCCCTTTGGGCCAGGTGAGCTAAAAACCCACACAAAAACTAGACACAATTTTGTCCAACTTCTTTCACATAAAGGGGCATAACTTTCCTAGAAAAAAAGACAGAATGAAAAATAATTCAAGGGAAAACAACTACAGTGAAACTTGTATATAACAACCTCCTTAGGGACACAAGAAAACCAGTCTTTATACGGAGGTGACCAGGGGTGTTATTCACAAAGAAACTTAAGTCCAAGTCTCTGACTTATACTTAAGTGTACTCTTACATCTAAACTTAAGATATATTCACAAACATACTCGTAAGTCTTACACTTAAGACCAATATTTAAGTTAGCAACGGAAATTTGCACCTGCGTAGGCCTGAATTCACCGAACCCGCTGAAGTGATGCCATGCCAGAATCTAGTGGTCTTACCTAACCCGAATAATCCAGTTGTTATATTTCGATCACTGTCGATACATTAACGCTTTTTGTACAACAGAGTAATAATTATGTTGAAACCATAAATGTAAACAACTTCTGCTAACAATAACACTAAATTCATCTGACATTGATTTCATTCATAAATTTAAAATCGAGTGCATATTATAGGCTACAATATATTTAAGTCTATGACGCAAAGGAGCCTGTGTTCGGGTTTTGACATCACAGGCAGTTAAGCAGATGTTTTGTTTATTTTTTATAGAGACAACTGGCTTGAAAAAATTGTATTTGCATGCACTTTAAAACTCGCATATTCTGTGAAAAACCACAAATTGATGGACAATATGACGATCATGATTAAAGGTAAATAATACTATTTTCAGGTGTGTGTCAGTCGGTCTTGTGAACAAGTTAATAGAAGTTTTTTTTCAGAATCTGTGCATCATGTTCATGCTAATAGTAACAGACTCACCCTGCAATAGGCCTAGATATATAGCCTATAAACGATAGTTGTGTAAATAGATTTTTCAGATATGTGCACGACGACCGTGTAAATAGACTCGTACCGTCTACCATACTTTTAACCACTTATATATGTACCCGATGAATTGATCCTACAATAATAATTTGTCCAGTATCATGCTGTTATATTATTTGTTTAGTTGGTTACGACAATAAAGTTATAATTAGGAGTGGTCTGAGTTGTCTTAGACTTACGCACAATTATCACACTTAAGTGTAAGTTTAAGTTTCTTTATGAATATGGACGTACTCTTAGAGTTGTAAATCTTAGACTAAGGTTTCTTTGTGAATAAGACCCCAGGTGGTCTTTAAACAAAGGTGGTCGCTAAAGTTTTACTGTATATATGGTACTACTACTTCACACAATGTTTTTTATCCATTATACATGTACATGTTCAAATGTATAATAAGTGAATGTATAGGTTATGTAAAGTTATGTCTAATTTCTTTTATAAAGAGGGGCATGGCTCTCTTAAAAAGGATATGTAATGCATAATAATTTAAGGAGACACATCTACCTATAAGTTATGACTTATTCGTATTGAAAAACAAACAAAAGCATCACTGGAAAAACAAGCCGAGTTCAGTATACTTTATACAGGGTTATTTTTGCCCTGTGTTATTTTTGCCCTACTACACTTGCAAACGGTTTCGCCCCATTTTAAATTTGTCCAGTCTTGTTACAATTTCAATTTACAATATGATTTTATTTTATTAAACAAATAATACTTGTATATGTTTTTTTTTCTGCATGATTACATTAAAGATTTTTCTAAAACATTTTTGTGTGCTGTTAAAAATGAAATATATCAAAGATACTCTCTGTAACCATAAAAGTTATAAATTTAATGTTTTGAATTTTTGCCTATCTTTGAATTTGCCCAAAGGCTATGAGGGGGAAAGGGGTGAAAATAAAAAGGGATGAAACTTTCCCTGCATACAGTACAACTTCCTTGTGGGTGGATCTTATACGGACTCACGAAAAATAAATATACATGTATTAGGTTACGATATCTAGTGTTCCTAAGTCATTGTTGTAAGATGGAGTTCAAAAACCATCAATATCCAATGTGGAAATGTATGGCAATGACTTGAGACAGAGATATTTTTTAATATCAATAAACTTATAGATTTACAGATTCTGATAAAGTAGGCCCCAGGAAACCAACAAATTAGAGTTTTAGGCTGCATCAAAGTAAATACATGTAGTACGCTTATCCTCAAGTGAAAAATAAATTGACGGATAACTTACTGAATATAAAAAAATGATGATAAATGGTAATGAATACAGGAGTCCCAGGGACACACAAGAACAAAATCCCCGAGTCCTTCCTTAAATTTGAGAGTGCCAATGTCAGTGAAATTTAAAAACAATACAATGAAAACAAAAGCACACATTTTTCAATCTCAAGCTGAGTTTTTTCACGTCCTTAGGGACTCACTAATATTCAGATTTTGCGTCCAGAAAAGATTTAATGCATCAGAGACGCAGAAATAATGCGTAATAACTCTGTGAATATATGACATGTTGTCATAGTAACAAATTTGATAAATGGTAATGTATGTATGTCATGTTGTCATAGTTACTGATTTGATAAATGCTAATGTATATATGTATGACATGTTGTCATAGTTACTGATTTAATAAATGGTAATGTTTGACATGTTGTCATAGTAACAGATTTGATAAATGGTAATGTATGTATATTTGACATGCTGTCATAGTAACAGATTTGATAAATGGTAATGTATATGTATGATATGTTGTCATAGTTACTGATTTGAATCTTTTATAACAGTTTTTATCATGCAAAAAGTTGAATTTAAGTACTACAAAGAACTCCAGTACATTTTTGACATTTGTATATATTATTTTTTACAAGACACAGAGAGACAGGCAAAGCTTGCTGTATATTATACCTCATGTACATGCAAGTATTGCAACAGATATTCTTTTTACTACCAAATGTCCTATATAAAGAAATTTATTATACCAGTTCTCTGCTGATTTTTTACTTATATTAAGTTCATCATTAAAACTAGCTTATTCCTTTAGATTCATTGCAAATGAGTGAAAAAGGGTGAGTTGGTTTGGAGACTATTTCCCAGTGGGTGGGTTGTTCTGTGTCAGCCAATCAGAACATTTCTAAATCCAACTTCATCAAGCACACAACAAGTAAACAATGGAGGCCTCAAATTATTGAGGGGGAATACTCTTTTGAGTTTAAAGAGAAGCGATCTTAGTGAGCAGAATATAACGATATTCCGATAATGATAAATCACAACTTTCATTTACCAGTAATTTGAAAACCTGTGTGCTGTGAAGTAGCCTATGTAACGTCACATATTTTGGATGTAAATTACTATGATGTCACAATTTGTCAAAGTAAAAAACTGTTCCGGTTGAAGTGGTCTGATTGGGTATGCATTCAGGTGTTAACACAGTGATGGAAAAGAGTGAAATATAAAGACAGAATTATTTTGGTTAATGGTAAACCTTCACTACATCCAGAACTGTATAATTTCAAATGCAGGAGTATGTAGATCTGTGTGATATTTTATTCAATGATTATTCAAACAAGATCTAAATTTAAATTGAATTTTTATCAAAAATTGATACTCCTCTGTAAAAATTAAATTCCTACATTAGACTATATTTACAAATGCAAATGCATCAACTAAAAAACAGCCTCTTCACTGCCAACAGGAAAGCCCCCAAGTGAACCCATACAATTTATCCTGTAACTAATAAGACCGAAAATGTTGTATACCGAATGCATCACAGCTGTATTCAGTCAGTGACAGATATCGAACATGCGATTTTGTTGCATACTTGTCTGGTGATGTGGAACGTTTTGTTTATTGTTGGAATGACTTCACGCGTCCTATAGTATCTCACATATTTGTAAAATGATCTTGGGCAAAGTGGCGGCGCCCATATTGCTTTTCGATGAAATTTTGGTATAAATTAATTCAGTAGCATCAATAGGTTGCGAGATGAACTGAACGGACTAAATGATTGGTGTCTTAAAATACAGGTTGTATTTGACCTTGGATCAGAAAAATGACATTGGCTCGACAAGTCTCACCAATGTAGTGTTAATTAATCCTCGCCCAAATACAACCTGTATTTTAAGACACTAACCATCTATTATCTATGTAGGTTTTTATTACATAACAACCCATAAAAATGATTACCCAGTATGTTAACATGTTTAAAACAGAATGTCATACAGATACGTTCATGGCCAGCATTGAAAGTCTGACAGTTTTTAGAAATATATTGGTAAAAAGACAGCTAATGAACAGACTCACTGAAAAATGTGAAAGAAAAGAAAATTGGCATGATACATGTAGGTTCAGCATTTAAAAGAATCATTTCACAAAAATTGATCATTAGTAATTGCATCACAAAATCAAGGTCCAGAATCACTTTGCTCTTTCCTACCCTTCGTTTCATGTGCCCAAAATCATTCATGCATATTTTTTTTATTCATGAAGCCTCAGCCAATGTGAGTAAGCTAATCAGATCGAAGGTTTTAAACAATTTCAGAACTGTATAAGATCAATGGACAAAGTGACAAAGTCAGTTGCTGATCACAACTACTGTGATGGATAAATTGGCCACACCTACTTCTTATATTATGCATTAACTATGAATTATTTTGGGCACACAAAACCACAGGTAGGAAAAAGCACAGCGATTCCGGACCGTGGTTTTAAGATGATGTAGTAACTGGTAAATTTACCATACATCTGTCATACAAAATTCAACAGAATACTGACATCTAACTAGTACCTGGCTTTAAACCGGTGATCTATAGTGACCAATTAGCCACTTCATTGACCTGTGAAGGTATATATGTAGGTAACTGACAATTTGAAATGAACATTTGTTCATTAAAAAAAATAACACATTTGGCATTATAAAGAAAAACTTATATATTACGAAAACCCTTCCTGAAAAATGTGGCGTTATTGCAAGAATGGCAATGAATCAAGTGGAAAGAAATTAAGATTGATTATATGTGTTTTTGTGTTACGGTGATTTATTCTCATTTACCATTTTATTTATTTTACATTCTGCCAGTAACTTTCATGAATTTATTGCTTTAAGTAACCTTAAGTAAGACCTGCATAACTTCATTAGTATAAGAGGATAGTATAAATTCAAAGAGTATAGGAATCTCTGGGAAATGTTGGCTATAACAGGGCAATGCAGGACAAGACATGAGCTGAGTTATAAATAGTTATACTTGTCATCCTCGGCATGAGACTTGAGCTCTTTCTGACTGTAAGATATAAATAAGTTGCGATAATTAACAACCTTAACATGTATATCATACTTCATGGTTGATCTTATTAACCTCTGATGTCACATTTGGACCTGCCCATTGCAAAGAATGGCTAAGTTCACGGTCAGAAATCAGGGGTGTGTGATTTAGAGTAATAATAATTTTACATGCAATTTGAACTTGTTCACTCCTGAATTATGATAGTAGAGCATACAATTTATTGATTTGGGTGAGTCTAAATGTAACCATGTGAAGGTACATGTATCTCCATATAAGGAAAAAATCATGACAGTATGTAAAACATCAATGAAAAAAAAAACCAAATCAGACAAAATTCAGTGACAGTGTTGAGCAATGAACAGTCACACAGGGAAAGCGACAAGTATCAGATGTACCGTATTTTATGGCCCATAGGTCGATGTGGGGGATAGGTCCAATGACTGATTTTTGGCAAAAATCCAGGTTTAAGTATTAGATACATCGAAGTGGAAGACAGGTGATGGAGATGGAACACAAAAATGCATCGTTTATGTTTAATAACTGGTACTAACACGATGGAAGCCTACTAAAATAATCAGAGTAATAGGCCTATTTTACTGTACATTATTAAATATGAGTGATTAAAAAGCATAGAAGTTGCATTTTATCATATTTAACATCACTTATACTACTTGTGTGTACTGATTATGTATACATATATCGCCATTATGTTACATGTCAAAACATCATTAAATTCTTTATGCTGTTAACACAAGCGACCTCAATCCTTGTCTTATCCTTATATTGGCCTAAATTATTATTCAGCTGCAATTGTCAAACAATTAAATACTCAAGATTTAGTGTCAATTAATTTATGTAACACCTTTTCCAAAACTTTTCCAACTTCAAAGACTGCCACACGATCCTTATCAGTTGAAGGTCACGTTCCAGTGAACACAGCTTGTAGTGTCCTGAAAGTCTGAATGAAGGCTTCAACTTCACAGTGGGGTGCCGAAATAAGGGAATCATTCAAAAGTATAAACTGTCCAGTATAAATATAATGTAAATGATGTATTTTTATTACACAGTTTCTGACACAGTCTTGAATCCCAATGATATTGTAACTTGAAAGATCATTATTTTGCCACTTGATTATGAACAAAGTGCATTACGCACACACAAGGTCACATTTAATAGTTCTATTAAGTGTAAATACAAATGAGTGTTTGGAGTAGGCCCCTAGATTATCCTGCGAAAAATGTTGAATTATGATATTAAAATGAGGAATTGCAAATACAAGTTAAATATTTCACTAAGATAAGTTGATGTGGTGAATAGGTTGAGGTCACAACTATGGAGAGAAAAAAATATCGACCTATAGGCCATAAAATGTGGTAGCTAGCACAGCAAGATTTTGACAGTTGAAATAAGCAATATTTTCAACTACAAAAAATTATTTTGACAATACAATGTTGAAACAAAAAAACTATTTATGAATCCATGATATACAAATACAATGAAACTGACTAAATGATATAGAAATCAGTGACCATCCCCTTCTTAAATCAGTAATGCCCGCTGCCCAAGTCAGGGTCAGATATCCCCAACCACAAAACAGCAACAACAAAACCAGAGAAACACTAAACTCCTTCTAAATGAAAGATGTTGTGAACATGAATGAATCTGTCAGAGAAGTTAAGAATTCTTAAAAACTTAAGTATTTCATTTTGACAACTGCGATTTTCCTAGATCTAGACATTTGTATTATTTTCAGAAATTTTGTCTATTTACATGTAAAATCAAACTTGTCTACATTGGCCACTCAAGGGAACAGGCAGAAGTAGCTGTTATACACAGGTGACCTTTTTAATGAGGATATAAAAAGTTAACAAAGGTAATGTTTGAATGTCATTTATAGGCAGGTGCTCTTTTTACACAGGTGACCTTTAATGCAAGTCTGACTGTATTTTCCATTGATTTGTCTTTTCTGATATTTACCAGCATTGCTTTAGTGTGACTTAGTGTTTAGGTCACATACAACACAACAATGTTTCAGTTATACCATGGCCACCAGTTCTTATAACAAGAAAGGAAACCTGGTTACGGCCAATTTTACACGTAATCCACAAGTAAATGTATTATGTAGAACTTTTAATCTAGAGCCATTAAATCCTGAGACAATTTTGACAAAATGTGCCTAAAATATTTGACTTACAGTTTTCCATCCATGACGAAATGCTTAACAAGATTATGTCCCTCTTTTGTGATGAACTCCAGAGCAAATGTGTTGTCTGATGCTAATGATGCCAGTTTTTTCAATGCTTCTAATTTCTCGTCTGACTTCCCTTCTTTCATTTTGTCATATATCTGTTTTGCAGTTTTAGCCTGAAATTCATATCAAGTATTTACTATAAGTTAAACTCTGTGTCATTAAATGCTTTCTTCTACAGTGTCTTGTTTAGAGTCAAAATTTGATTTTTCTAGTCATTTTGGTTATTACATGATGAGTTGAGCATAGATACATCGAATCAATATGAATACCTAATCAACTTATGATTTGATATTATTTGTATGTGTTTATACAGTTTATATCTCAAAGTATCAACTTATGATTTGATATTATTTGTATGTGTTTATACAGTTTATATAACAAAGTATCAACTTATGATTTGATATTATTTGTATGTGCTTATACAGTTTATATAACAAAGTATCAACTTATGATTTGATATTATTTGTATGTGCTTATACAGTTTATATAACAAAGTATCAACTTATGATTTGATATTATTTGTATGTGTTTATACAGTTTATATCTCAAAGTATCAACTTATGATTTGATATTATTTGTATGTGATTATATAGTTTATATCTCAAAGTATCAACTTATGATTTGATATTATTTGTATGTGTTTATACAGTTTATATCTCAAAGTATCAACTTATGATTTGATATTATTTGTATGTGTTTATACAGTTTATATCACAAAGTATCTCAGACAGTATCACAAATAAAAGTATCATTATGTCTCTTAATCGGGGGACAAAAGATGTAAAATTTGGGAAGAATGCACCTTTAAACAACATATGCAGATTATAAAAACAAATTGCCACCTGAAAAAAAAACCAAATAGACGACAAACATGTAATAATCTAATGAGGTCAAAAAGGTCTTTTACAGTTACCTGACCTGCGAACCTATCAATGTACAAAACCATATCAAGGTCACTATTTACAAAACCCTATTAATGTCATCTGATCCCTAACTTTGCTACAGTAGTGGTTGTGTGCACCAACATGTTAAATAATCCAGTGTATCAAGGAATAAAGAACAACAAGAAACCGCTAAAGACAGTATGGCCGGATTGCAAAGTAAAATCTAATTGGTAAATTAGACACAAGTATAATGCCCATGTGTTTGGAACTATTTCTTATTGGGTTCACTTTAATTACCTGAAACCAAATGTCAAAAATGTACGAGCACTATTTACCAAGTCTTTTGTTTATAATTATAAAAATATGAAGTCTGTACATCCTTACATTGCCAAGAATTTACTTCAACCTGAAACTTTAACCAAAATGTTGATCCCTATCCCACTACTACTTTGATCCACCTCCAAAATTCAAACCCATATAACTCAATTGCACTTATCACAGGTAACCTACTGGCCATTAGTATGAAGTCTATACCTCTATTCACTGCTGAGATTTTGCTTCAACCAAAACTTTGCCCAAAATATTGACCCCCACCCCCATTACAACTTTGATCTACCCTCTAAAATTCAAACCCACATAATTCAATTGCACTTGCCACAGGTAACCTACAGGCCAAGTATGAAGTCTTTACCTCTATCCATTACCCAGAACTTGCTTCAACCTGAAACTTTAACCAAAATATCGATCCCCACATAAATTACTACTTTGATCCACCTTCCAAAATTCAAACCCACATAATTCAATTGCACTTGCCACAGGTAACCTACAGGCCAAGTTTGAAATCTGTACACAATGAAGATCCCCACACCAATTACTACTTAGATCCCTCCCCCCAAAAAAAATCAAATCCATATAATTCAATTGCACTTGACACAGGAACCTATATAATTTACATGCACTTGCCAAAGATATCCTACAGGCCAAGTATGAAATCTGCACCTCTGTCAATTGCTGAGAATTTGCCTAAACCAAAATTTCAACCAAAATGTTGATGGACAGACAGACAGACAGACAGACTGATGGACATCGTCAATCTATAGACCGGACATGCTTTGCAATCTGGACAATAAAAAACTTGTAACAATATTTTCCATTCTTTTAACCAAAATTTTGACAGTACTGCATTAAATTTTCTTCAAAGACTTAATTAACTGTATGTGAAACTGTAAAAATGACCAATTGATAGAGATATACTTACTGGAGATGATGTTAACTCTAAAACATTGCCATTTAGGATGTCTTTTCGATTCTAGACAAAACAAAAACATGAAAGAAATTACTTTCATGATAAGTTTGTTCCATGAAATATCTTTGATAAGCATGCATATACCGGTAATACAAATTCCACTTGGTATTAATGAGATAAATGTATTCCAAGAAATATCTTTGATATAATGTATATAAACACATTTAACCTGGCATTTGTCCCAACACACACAAACAAAGAACCACACATACATCCAAACACACATACATACACACACACACACAAACAACCATGCCATACCATCAAAAAATAAATATCACAAACACACAAACAAACACACCAATTTAGTAAATTTAATTACCGTATTCGGCCGTGTATAATCCGCATTTACGTATTATCCGCACCCCCCATTTCAGCATCAGATCTCGGAGAAAAAAGGACTTCGTGCGTATAATCCGCGTTGACTTTTTTCCACGGCCATATGGCCGAAAATCGTCGGCGAGATTGATTATTATTGTGTATAAGTGCAGTATGACGATCGGAAATATTTTCAAAATTCGCAGATCGGTATTTGGAAGAAATAGATAAATATTTATTATAGATATATATATTCGAGATATTAGATAAGCAAATTAATGATTTGAAATAAATAACAAAAGAAATATCAAAACATCAGTCGAAGTCTTTGTAAAATTACATTCCGTTAATTACAGCGCAATCATTTGCTTTTGCTGACGTGGTAGCCTATATATTTAATTAATAGTATGTATTAGAACAACATTTGAAATAGATATTATATTTGCGGAAATCGGCGACATAAAAGTTTGTAACAATTTTAAATAGCGGAGAGCACTTGTACACAAGCGATCTATATATCCAGAATACGCGTGTATAGCGTAATTATTGAAACAAAGGGATATATATATACAGATCCAAGTATACTGTTGTCTGTTACACGCATCATTGATTATGAATGGAGACATATACTACAAACATTAATTACCTTGGTGTGGCATTGTGTTATTTTACACCTTTTATCATATTTTCAATTTAAAATTAACTCATCGTACTTACCTGTATAATTGGCATGTTCCATAACTTAGTACTACACTGTACATTCCTCCACAGAACAAAACACCCAGAAAACATTGTTTTATTTATTAATGTATAGTCATCGTCTCAAAACAAACAACGCAAAAACTACATAATATGATATAAATGGGAAAAATACGAAACTACAAGATACTACATATTTGCTCTTCCATTTAGCCCCCTCATTTACAGTTACAACATGGCTGTTCGCTTCGTCGTTCACCAGCGTGAAATAATTATTAGAATTCTTGTTGAGATTGTTTTATTTTTCAATAAACAAAACTTCATGATGAAGATAAGCAACAGGTACTGTACTATTCTGTTTCCTCGCCAAACATCGCAACTAGGCTAGCCTTGCACACACTTGCGTTATGCAATCCACCGATCACAACACCCTCGGATTGCATTACACAAGTGCCTGTGTAGTCTAGCCTATTTGTAAACTGAAACACACAAAAATAAAAGACAACAAGATTCATTTATTGATTTATTCACCGTCACTGTAGACATAAATGATGATATACATTGACTCGTACATCGTTATTACGAAAAAACTTTGTCAGGCTTACCACCCACATCGAATCTCATGCAGTAGTTCCTGCGGAAAAAATGTCCTAAGATTCTGTAGTACTGTATTATCCGCACCCCCCTGCCTGAGACAAATTTTAGAGTGAAAAGAGTGCGGATTATACACGGCCGAATACGGTACTACACAAGTAAATTTATGAACATATCAATTACACAAACATGTACATCATACACAGGTAGACACATTAAAGATATCTTACTCTCTCTGTTATATAGGCTTTTCCGTTAGGCTCTGAAAACTGTAAGGCATAATCTTCTGGAGTCAAGAGGCCCCATCTGTAATAGAAAAAAATATACAAACATCTGATCAACAATTTAAACATTTAAATCTAAAAAATAGATTTTAGATAGATTTTTTTCAGTTCTGTTAACTATTATCCTATCCTAAGCCATATGTTGATATAGGTATAGAAAATATAAATCTGGCATTTGTGTGTAGCCAGAATTTCGACTTACAATCAATAAGGATGCATTAATCAAGAGAGTGGAAATCTTTCTTCTATAATCCAGAATGGTTTGATTAGTAAATGATAACAATTATAATTATCTATTAATGAATTACATTGTATTTTATAAATTTATGTGTTATAAAAGATACATAGAGCAGCATCTTCACAAAATATCTTCAACTGTGGTGACCCCACAATATTAGCTGTTAGTAAACAAAAAATGGGACATCCTTTCGTGGTTTTTTTGTATAATCTATAATACCTGTGATGTCACAAGGTGATCCCTGACAATAAAGTTGATGCTATAATTTATTGAATTACTGATATACAAGAAATGGAAATATGATAATGTCTTTACAACACTTGTAGCCATAGAATTAGAATAGGGGCTGCTGACAGATAAAGATCAATTAACTCATTCATCCCTAGAGACACATTTAGACTGGCCTACACCATTGATTTACAGAAGAGTCTATTGTTTTTTTAGGGGTTGAGGAGTTAGAATGTACATAGGGGTCATCCTGGACTCAGAAAACTGAACCAAAAAAGGTGGCCATCGAAGAGTTTTTTAAGCCAATTAAAATTTTGATTAGCCAACTTAATGAATATTGATATGAAAATGTTTGGTAATATTACATAACACTGTGACAATTGCAAGCTTTACTATGGTAGATACTGTACATGTGTAGTAAAGCTTACAAATGTGATGTCTGGAGGTTTACTTGACTGGGGCAATTTTGGGGACAATTCTGCTGTTAACAATCAAGAATGCCTTTATCCATGTGTATCATCAGACTCGGGCTCCTGTGACCATGCTTCATTCTCAAAGATGGACAAAGGTAAAATGCACATGAAATATACACCAACCATATGACCATAAAATTGAGTCACAATATGTTAATTTCTCCTACTTCTTTAACACACCAGTCTTAGAAAATACTTACTTTTCACAAATATCCTGAATGACACCAGCCAATGGTCGATTCTAAAAATAAACAAATACATGTATAAAAAAGTAAGTAAGTGTTGGTACATTGTGTATGCTCACCAATGATGAATTTTTCTGTCATAACGTAACTTTGTAGGTTAGAAATAAAAACTTCATTGATAAACAATTCAAAAATAGAAAAATATTTTTTTTTAATAAATTATCAGTACAGTGAAACCTGTATATAGGGGCCACCCAAGGGACCAGAAAATATTAACCTTTATGTACAGGTGACCCTTATACAAAGATTCAATTTAGTTGAAGTATGCAGTCAAGGGATTTGAAAAAACTGGCCTTTACAAACAGGTAATCCTTATACAGAGGTGGTTGCTATAGCAAGTTTTACTGTATTAGTAAATTCCATAAAATGCTAAAGATGAGCAATGTTTTAAACACAATTACCTGCCGACATGTGGTTACCTGTAAACAAGCAGGCTTACATTTCATTTGTTCAGTTGATTTAGATACATGTACATGTAAGCCAAAGTTTGTGTGCCAGTAAATGTCAAGACCTAGTTAACAGAAATGATGCCAAAATTACCATGTTTGAATTAACCTTGGGTCTACTTTGAAATAATAACATACATTTGTATATGTAAACAGTAAGGAATGCCTTTAAATGTCACATAAACAGTCATTTTTATAGAATGAATTCATAAAGTCATATGACATCTCCATTAGTATTGATTTTATTTCAAATCTGTGTTGTGATTATTGTTAGTATATGTATCTTAGATCTTGATTTTGTTCTTGGTGAATCTGCAGTAGCTGTCTAGTGTTGTTCTAAAAGCAGATACAAATGATACTTTTTCTTAAAGAAAGTCAATGACTCAGATTGCTATAGTTTAAATTAATTCAGCTGAGAGAAGATCTAAATAATTTATAACTGAGAGCAGGATGTTCGGCGATTGGTTAACTTTAAGATAACAATGAATATGCATTTATGATCAACCAATCAGCAAATGTCTTAGATATTCTTATGTTCGAAATGGAAAACTGGACGACATGTAAATAAAAATTATATGTAGCTTTAATTCAAATCTTATATATGAGTGGAATTATGTCATGTCACAACTAAGTGATGATGCATTTATAAATTTAAAAGATCAAGTAAGCATATCAACAAATATCAAATGTCAGTGATAAAAAATAGATGGTTAAAATGATTGATCAACTGCTGTGAAAATGTCACAGCATCTTGCTAGAAATAAAGTATATAGGAGGACTTTTGCACCTGATTTTACCAAAACAAACTAAAATCGCTTAAAATTGGGGCAGAAAGTTCAGCCTAGATTAGTCCTAAAATAAGACCCTTCATTGGTTCAAGTTTTTGTTTTGTTTCAACGTTGTTTTTTATTGGATGATGCTGAATGAAGAAGTCTTATCAGAAGTTGCCGTTTTCTCGTAGCGTTCTGAAAGACTGCGGAACGTCTCATACACGACCCACTTGACAGTCTTAAAGGAGGAGGTGACAATTGGAAAACTGTTTCAAAATAGGATATAATTCTACCATATGATTCGGTAAACAATGTTTGTAAATATTTGAGATGTTTATCTATAATAATAATTACAAAAATAAACTCAAGACTGTTGAAAACATTGTCAAATAACCATTCAAATTTCCCACCAAAATATGTTGGGGACTTGCTACGAGAAAATGGCAACATCCGATAAGACTCCATAGTTCCCCATTAATAGTAAAAATAAATATGCAATAAAAAGCGTTGAAAGCAAACAATTTGAACCAACAAAGGCTTATCTTACAGGACTAGACCTATGTAGACTCTAGATGAATGCTTTTTCCCTGCATTTGTAAAACAAGGAACTGTGTTGGTTAATGTGGTTGACAATTTCAAGACATTGCATTAGTTCATTAAAATCAAATCAATGAGACTCGTGATAGTCAGTGCAGTACTTAGCTACCTGATCCAACTCTAGAAACAAAGCTTGTTGTCCCTGCTTTGTTACAGCAACTTTTTTAATGTTATCTAGCTGACCTTTAGAGGATACCCGTAAACCAGTTGGTTTGACTTCTTGGTCCATTTTATCTGTAAACTTGCTCATTAAGGAAATGCAGTATGTCCACTGTGACTTTCTTTTTGTACAAGCAACCAGGAAGACAAAATGATCGAATTCTTCATTAGTTATCCCTCATTTAGTCTGAAAATATTTCATCAACATATTGGATTTAAAAGTTTTTAAACCATGACTAACGAGAAATAATCCCAGAAAACGATGGTAAGAGCAAATGGGCATATATTTTTACTATAAGATCTACCCTTTGCTTTCGAGAAAATCACTTCCTCTTTCCGGTAAGATAAACCATCCCAATGGGAGTTCGATCCCGATCGTCACAAGTTTTAATTTGTTTTATTTTTTGTAAATAAAATATGATCTTGATGAAGTACTCGTATTATTTAAATTTTAAATGGAGGAGGTTAATTTTCTTCTTCAATTAATTTTTTCGCTTATTTATTGAATTAAACTTTATTTTTTTAAAATATAATGTCAGGACTCAGGGCTCGGGAATCAAATGGAGATTTATGTGGGCTGAAGTCTTGCAGAAGACAGGCTGAAGTCGTAGCTGTCAAACAACAAGAGGTTTTCAGGTCAAGGTGCCATCAGTTGTCAATTTTGTTAATTCATCTGTCACATTTGGTAAGTTCTACTGAATTTCATACGTGTATGAGAAATGTATGGTTTTAGAACATTTTGGGTACAATACCCAACACTTTCCAAATGCAGTTGCCAGTGAGTGTTTTTTTTTTCACTCAAAAACTCGACACAAAATTTCTCAATTCTGTCAAGTGGGCATCTTCCAATTATGTTGCCTGATTTCCATACGTGTAAGACTTGTTGATCTAACGTTATATATAAACCACTGGGGAAAAGAAAACAAAATCAGAAAAAAATTAAACCACCAACTAACTACCGAGTCTAATTAAGGCCAGACATAAAATATTCTCTGTTTGCTGTTTACCGACTCTACCCTTTTACCTATGGGTAGGTAGGAAGGAAAATTATTTTATTGGAAATTTTTCTGTCATTATGCAGTCAGTCATTTTCTGTACAAATTATAATGAAAATATTTGTATATGAGGACACATTAAATATTTCACAAATGTTTGAGACAGACGTGAGAAGAGTGAGGTTATTTGTGAAATTTCAAGAACTTTTCACTGTACAACAATTATCTATCGAATCTCAATGGTCATCTCATAGCATTTGTTCACTGGTTGCAAGTTAAACAGACTTGCCAATATTACATCAGAGGCTCAACTTGACCTCCCAACTCTCAGCAGTCAGTGCCTTGGTGAGGTAGTGTTTATAATAAAGTGCATGGTGCAGTGACAGAATTGGTGTTTTAAAATGATAATTTTCCTGGTAATTTCTAAAGTAAATTAGAGAAATACACAGGGTTATGTTAAAGAAAACAGGTGTATAAATTTAATTGATTTTATTTTATTAGATTTGATATTGTTTTTGTAAAATTATTATGTTTTGATAAATATTTTTAAAATTAAGAAAAAATAATGGGGGGTAACTCTTATGTAACTGTCTACACGATTTTATGTTTGCTATAACTTATTCCCCTCAGCTTTCATGAAAGGAAGATTCATATCAAACAAATTTACACAGGTGTTTCATAAATTGTTTATCTTAGTAAAACATGTATCATACAGGATTTTTGGTTTCCTATTTTTATAAATAGTATTCGTAGAGAAAATACATGTGTCATTCTGGGTTATAGCTGTAGCTTAGGCCAAACATTATGTCCTGATTTTAAGCGATTTTTTGAGTGAGTAAAATCTGAATAAACCCCTTTGGAGATTCTGTCGTGTTGCCCCGCCAGACAGAATCTCCAAAGGGATTAGGGTAAAAACCTGATTTACCCCCCTCCCCCTAAAAAAATCACTTAAAATCGGGACAGAATGTTTGGCGAACTCATTTATGCCCTAATTCTGTAGATGGATTGGTAATATATCGAAGAGTTACAAGAGGCCGTATTATGAATTTGCAGTTCCTTAATAGGCTGGTTGGAAAACAGCAAACAAACTTCATTTTATTTTAGGTAGGCCTAACAGCAATTTGACATTTGTGCTTAAAAAATTATAGGGAACTTTAAAGTTCCATTAGAAATAAAGGAACAACATCAAGTTTTAGTTGCTGATATTTTGTCACAAAGCAAACATATGTAAAGTTACATCTGTGAGAGGATCAGCAAAATACATTATCAGCGCAGGGCTTGAAAACGCAAAGGTTTACAACCAAGATACTTTCAGAACAAGCACAATCAATTATTTATCTTTCAGAAAGTTTCAGAACAGAGTGTTTAATACATATATTGCAATTCTGATTGAAATTGTGTTGGGTATGTGATGCACAGATTTTAATTTGCATGGTTATCTGTTGATTTTTTATCTATAAATATCAAGAATACTTGGTATAACTATAAAGTTACTGGATTATCCACACAGTGGAACCACTTCATTGCCGTCGATAAAAGTATGTCAGTGCTCATTTAATGATTTAATGACCAAGAACCATTCAGAACAAGTACACTACATTTTTTTTTTATATATCAGTAAGATTCAGATCTAATGTGTTCAATTTTATGCTTCATATTTACATTGTGTTGATATCTTAAGTTATGTGCATGATTTTAATATGTATATATAAATAGGTAGAACATGGTAGGTTGTTTTTTAATATTACCTGTACTTTATTTCCACATCACATACATGTACATTATAGTACAGATAAACGAAATTGGTGAGCTACAACTACATGTACATGCATACCTTTTGGAAAATGGATCGTATCATCTAATTTTCAAAGATCAGAATTGAATGATTGTCCTCCTTTACAAGAATGTCTTTACTGCTTCTTTAAGGATATTCTTTCTATCCTTAGATCATGTGAGCCTGCCTTTAGTAGGTTTACTTTGCATTTGTTGTCTGTCTGTTAGACAATTTCAACATCTCAGAAAGTGTTGAATCATTTGTAAGGAAATTTTGCAAAATCAAAAGGGTATGTTATTTCAAATTTATTGAATTATTAATTTCTCGTTGCTGTTTCTATTAATAGAGCATACAATGTAAGGTCATAGTAGGTTTTTTGCATATATCTAAAAAGAAATTTGGCAAGAGGAAAGATCATTACCTCAAATGATAGGCACACCAAGTTATATTTTTATGGTTCATTGATAAGAACAATTAGAATCCCCTGCTAGTAGACAGAGTTATTCCCTTTATTTGTTAATTTTATGTTTTTTCACTATTATCTAGAAAAAAAAACATGAAAGAGAGAAAGAGTAAGAAGTAAACTTGTTTAGCATGCTAAGATCTACAGGAAGTCTACAGGGCCCCCTATGGTAGTTATTTCATATTTTAGGTGGACTTTTCTTGATTTTGGCTATTTTCTCAAAATGGTTGATAGAAATTTTAAGACGCAAAAATGTTCAAAAGGGAAAGGTGTTCAAAAAGTCAACAGGGCTGAACTAAGTATATTAGCAACAGGTGGCCCGTCGTATGAGATACAATGTATTTCCCATGTTAAGTTGATTTTTCATGATTATGTACATTTATACCAGTACATGTTTATGTGCTTATAAAACAATCAGGTGAGCAATGCAGGGTTAGAAAAGCCTCTCGTGTATTACCTTTCAGGTGCATGTAACATTCAGATGGTAATTTTTTTTCAGTATCTTTTATGTTCTGTAGTAATAATACTGTGACACACGTCAAACTTTTTATTCTAAGAAAATAATTCAAGTAACATATTTATGCATTAAAAGTGCTCTTTCATAAAAGTTGTATGAAACTTCTGTTTTTGGTCATTGATTGATGAACTTATGTAGTTCTATCAAGACAAACACAAGTTTAGATTTTATGTATTGTACTGTAATATGATTTTGCATTTTCTTACATTTTCTCTACAATGTATACATATACGTTTAATGAGAATAAACCATTGTCAAATGTTAATCGGAAGACGGGTGACCAATAGGCTATTTTTTAGCTCAAAGAAATAGGAGTTACAGTGATCACGGAAATAGAACAAGGCAAAATGTTTAAACTACATGTATACAGCCTTATTTTTGGAAAATGGGTCTACAGTATATTTTTGTTTTTACCAGATGTGCCACTTTTGTAACATGCACTGGGAGGCTCAGGGTTCAACATTAATATTTGTCCGGTTGTCCAGGGCAAGTCCATTTTGCATTCCGACAAGTAACTGTTACTTCTCACTTGTCCAAAAGGACAAGTGAAATGTTGAAGAAAAAATTAATTCAATAAAGATTATTTTTGTTTAAACACAAAATAATATCTTTGAATGTTGCACTTGAATGTCGGACACATCATTTTTGCATTTGGACTAGTAGATTTAAATACTCTTGTCCTGCATTGTCCCTTCATTATTGTTGACCACTAGGGTCTGCCAAGCCCATCACATCTCACTCATCCAGATGCTGACAGTGCTGACTGTTTAAGATTTCAGTGAAAGAGCATGTGTCAAAGTTGAAGATCTTAATTCTAAAATTATGTTTGTTGTGTGTGATGATTCTACGTAATAGATATCACTGAAGTAACTGCTTCATTCTAAAATGTTGAGTACTGTACATATTCAGCGTATTTATTCATTTTCAATAGGAAGTCTAACACAGAATATTTTATGTGAATGATGAAAAATATTAATGTGTTTCCTATTCAGTCATATCTAGAAAGTTTATAAAGAAGTTCCAAGTTGACTATTTAATAAATTTGGTGATTTCGGGTTTTGTCATAGTGGAAGTGGCATGTTAGAAACTTTTTTCAGAATTGAAAAAGTCTGTAGTGCAGGTCTAGATCTGTTGCACTTCCCCTAGATATTGGGTGATGTCTTCATACACTTATGTGTACACCAAAATCTGTTGTGGGATATACAACAATTTAGTGTATCACCGCTGTTTCCAGAGTGCAATCTGAATTTGAGTTTTTAATGAAAACATACATGTAAAAAAAGGAAGAAAAATTGCCAGTGATGGTCTATCCCTGGGTACAATGTAACTGGGTTTTCCCCTCCATCATGAAAAACTGGCTGCCACCATTTAACTAAAGATTGTTGAATGTGGCGTGAAACACAATTAAAACAGAAAACAAATGTACATAAACAAATATTTAATGAAATGTTATATAAAATGCAACATCAAGTACATGTACATAAGAAAATGAGTTTTTTTTCAAATTATGTGTATGATTTAGTACACATATAACCAATGGTCCTCATATTTTTATATGTTTCCAGTAACCTTCCTTCCAAATTCACACTATTCCTAATATTTTATTCCTTTTTTAACGACTGTTTAAAAAAAAACATACATGGAGTTAGACAGATGACAGATGATCTCATTAGTAGAGTTCTTACACAGGAAAAAGTGAATAAGAAAGTTGTTTTATGTACATTATCATGTTTTCATAACATGAAAATTGGTCAGGTGTTTAGAATTTAAAAGAATCAGTATTCAGACAGGGGGTTTTTCTAGAAAATTTTTGGGTCTGGTAACAGAACCCATTCTCAATGCAAAAATGGCTTGTATTTTCCCAAAATATCAACAAAAATTCCCAATTTGTAATAAAGTATTTCTAAAAAATGTCTCAAATTAAGTTGTTCTATTTTACATGTAGTTACACCTTATTTTCCAGATAACTTGTCCGATTGATAACTTGCATAAATGTAAAGCATGTAATGGCTATACTTTAGTTTCTATCACGGAATATATAGTTATATATACATATTTTAGAGTAACTCACTTCTTACTCTCAGTATTTATACAAATCAGTATTTATCATAAAGTACTTACAGTCGAGGAAAATAAGAATAACCTATCGATATGAAGAAAAATTACTAAAAAGATTAATTTACAGTACATGTATTTCAATAATATCAGAAATATTCATCCAAAAGTTCATTATTGTAATTTAAGCTATATATTGCTATTTAATAACACTGTTTTGTTCTAAAAATAGACATGTTAATATTTCTGTACATGTATTTATGTTCTACTGCATCAATAGAAGTAATAGAGACCCCCAATGAGTTCCTATACATGTACTGACTGTACCTTTGTGTATATTTTTTTGTACTTTAGTTTATTTATTTATTTTGTTTCAATGGTTGACCTATTAAAATGAGCCTATACATGTCCATTGATATGATAATTTGTTGTGAAGAATAATGGATATTAATGTATTTACTTTTACTTGAATTTATTTCTCATTTGATGATTTGTGGAAAGCAGAATACTTCTTTTGAATGTTTTATGTTCTAGGCAAATTTGACTATAACAGTTTTGTATCCTGTAAAATTTATTGAAGTTTTATTTAACTAACATAAGTATCGTAATATAGTGATGTTTTATTTCAATATTAGGATTTTCCTTAGTACTAGTACATTACGTGATGTACCAGTACATGTATTCATACATCAAGGTTGCCAGTTAATGAATGCAAGTTTCATAATACTGTGGTAATCTGTGGAATCAGAGTGTATAACCATTCAAGGGACCTCTGCTGTCGCGTGGTTGGACTAACGGTAGAGCATTTGCTTTGAACCATGAAGTCTCTCACTTCTTTTCAGAGCTGGTTCAAGCCCTGCTGCAACCTAAGCTGATTTTAGTGAGAAAGTTTACAAATTTAGTTGTGAGAGGCTGGTGCTTTGTAACCAGATTATCTCCTCCACTATTTAAAACACCATATAACTGAAAATTTGTTGAATGTGGCATAAAACACTATAAAAAATAAACAAATGACCATTCAAATGTTGGTTGTATTCCTTATACCGGTATATGTATGTAGGTTTATAGTATAATGACTATCAAATGTCCTCACGGCCAACCTGCCATCTGACAAAAACCTAAAGACACATTTGGATTGGTCCAAGTCATTGATTTACAGAAGAGTCCATTGTTTTTCGGGGGGAGTGATGAGTTAAACTCAAAATGAGATGATTTACAATGTAGTTTCAAATACACAAAAAAATGATATTGGTTATAGATATTCTGTGAAAGCACTTGTATATTCTGGAAATATATACATGTATGTAAAAAAGAAATACATTAACATTATAAGTCTACCGAAACAGCAACCTGGTAATGGTCTGTCTGATAATACATTAACATTATAAGTCTACAGAAACAGCAACCTGGTGATGGTCTGTCTTATAATACATTAACATTATAAGTCTACAGAAACAGCAACCTGGTAATGGTCTGTCTTATTATACATTAACATTATAAGTATACAGAAACAGCAACCTGGTAATGGTCTGTCTTATAATACATTTACATTATTTACAGAAACATTATATGGTCTGTCTTATAATCTAACAGAAATACAGAAACAGCAACCTGGTAATGGTCTGTCTTATTATACATTTACATTATAAGTCTACAGAAACAGAAACCTGGTAATGGTCTGTCTTATAATACATTTACATTATAAGTCTACAGAAACAGAAACCTGGTAATGGTCTGTCTTATAATACATTAACATTTTAAGTCTACAGAAAAATACTTATTTACATTTACATTATAAGTCTACAGAAACAGCAACCTGGTAATGACCTGTTTCATACTACAGAAAATTTACTCATTATACATGTACATAAAGGGTAAGAAATATTGCAAATGTTTCAATTTTCTTGGCATTGAAAAATTATTGCAGTAGTTATAACAAAATTTTACATGTATGTTATTCTATTTGAGGTACAATGTACATAGACAGTGTGTGTTTTATATACAGTAAAACCTGCTATAGCAGCCACCTCTATATAAGGATTACCTGTTTATAAAGGCCAGTTTCTTTAAGTCCCTTGACTGCATACTTCAACTAAATTGAACCTGCACATAAAGGCCAATATTTTCTGGTCCCTTGGGTGGCCCCTATATACAGGTTTCACTGTATCTTTATATGTTCACATATAGTTATGAAACCATATAATTAATATCTTAATATACTCTTTAAGAAACCTTTGGTCAACAACTGAACAAGTTATTCTGTAAATTTACATTTAGATTTAATACTATTTAAAAATGTACTATATACATGTATATAGAAAAACTGGAATACCATGTCAAAAATAAGTGAAAATGTAGAAATGATGACTTCAAAGATGTGGAATCACATATTTGGCTTCAAGCATGTGACATCACACATGTGACTTCAAACATTTGACATTACACATGGACTTTAAGCATGTGATATCACACATGACTTCAAACATGTGACATCACACATGTGACAAACAGTGACATCACATGTAGTTTTGACACAAAGGAATGGTTTTATAAATGATGATTAACAAGTGTGCTTTATGTTGGCACATATAAACTGAATGTTCAAATACACATATAAACATGATATTTTACTGTAAAAAGAAGTGATGATCGATGTATACGACATATATAAAAAATCTTTGAGCTGTGTCATGTCACAGTTGTCATTAGACGTGTGAATATTTTGTACATCAATATTATGTGTAGGTTAAATAGCAGTATTCTTACAGACTGATTGCCTCAAATATAATTCTAGATACAAGATTTAGAGATAAATAAACAAATTGTAATACACATAATGATAATGGAAAAACTGCCACATTACCTGATAAGTCAGTTGTTACTTTAGGTCTACCAAGATAAAATGGCACGTTTACAAATACAAGTCTAATTTAGATCATATAGATCATACCAGGGGTGACATGAACTAAAATATTAGATCTATAAAGCAATGCGTGGAATCAGTACAAGGTAAAACATTCTACCAGTACACCCTAGTTTTGGAAAATAGACAGTCCTGTTTTGGTTTCTGCCAGATCTCGGATGTGCCACTTTATGGTGGCAGACCTTTACTGACTACATCTACCTTATCTTTTCAACTGTTTACATGAATATTGCCATATTTATATTATGTATATGTATAGACATCTATATTGTACTCTGTATATTTACATGTACTGTCATTTTGCTGACAACAGGAATACTATCTAGTGGAACCTTGTGATATATATATAAAAGTATAAAATTGTTATCCTGTATATGAATGATGTAAGTCACAAATGATTCTCCAAAAATGAACAAATGCTTGACCTATAATTTACATGATGTTAATTTCAATAAGTAAGCATGATTGACAACTAGTTTGATCACATGAGGACAGGATATATATATATATATATATATGACATTTTGAAGCAGATAATATACATATGTAAAATATTTATGCCAGTCTTTTGATTAAATATGATGCCATTCAACAAACTGAGTATACATTTATTTAGTAGAGTTTTTGAAACTCACCGGTCACACCAGAAAAACCGGTAAATTTTACAAAAGTCCGTGAAATCCATCTGATAACTAGTCCAAATGACCAGTAATTTTCCATTTCATTTCAATTGTGTATATACACAGACCAGTAAAAAAATTCCTTTATTCCCTGGTCCGGTTGACCAGTAATTTTTCTTTTTATTTTAAAATATCTGATTTAGCATTAGACACAGAGCATAGAACTCAACTGATGAAGTCAGTTGTCAGAAACGAACTTTGGTACTTTGTTTATAATACGTATACTGTATGTTAGTGATATTGATATGTAAACGTATAAGCAATATGAACTGACATGTTATATGAACTTGGTGTGGCCAAAAGCTTACAGCTTGCCATCATCAAGTACATATAAATACCAAGTGCATGAAGAACTTACATTGTATCTCAGCTCTTTAAGCTTGAAGTCATCAACTACATAAAAATACAAACATAGACAAAGAACTTATATTGTATCTCAGAGTTTGAAGCTGGGCATCATCAACTACATCAGAATACAAATGTACATGTAGAACTTACATTGTATGTCAGAGCTTGGAGCTGGGCATCATCAACTACATCAGAATACAAATGTACATGTAGAACTTACATTGTATGTCAGAGCTTGGAGCTGGGCATCATCAACTACATCAGAATACAAATGTACATGTAGAACTTACATTGTATCTCAGAGCTTGGGAGCTTGACAACATATACAGTCATGTATGTTATATGCACATGCAAATGTAAAACTTAAATTCAGCGAAGAGATTGAAGCTTGCACCTGATGGCTCAAGTACATGTACATATACAAAAGAAGGGCTTGTACTGTTGTATACACATACAATGTAGCTTAGAGCTTGAAGTTTAAATATGGCTCAAATATATATATATATATATATAGACAGACAGACAAAAACAACACTTGTACTTGTAGTATACATGAAGCTTAGAGCTTAAAGCTTTCACAATGGCTGAAATACATGTACATGTATATACATACAGAAGCAAGGCTTGTAGTATACATGTACCTTAGAGCTTGAACCATGGCTCAGAACAATGTACAATGCAAATTTACCGGTATATACAAATGCAAGGCTTGAAATATACATGTACGTTTTGCCTAGAGCTTGAAGCTTTATGCCATCAAATACATGTACATGTATGAACAGCTTACACAGAAACCTCTAGTAATTCAGAATTATTTGTACCTTATTCAATATACAATAACATGTACGTTTATAAAGTACTTACTAAATTATTTAGCCTGGTATATCCTAAGCTTAACTAACTTCCTTTTAGAGATTCAAAATATTGTTTTATATATATATATATATATATATATATATATATATATATATATATACACACACACACACAGTCGAACCCACTTAAATTGAATTCTGTTACATATACTTTGAAATCCTGCTTTATTTGAAATTATTTTGATTCCCAGGCCAAATTTCTTTGTTACCATAAATCTGGTTATTTTCAAACTCCTGTATATTTGAAAGAAAAAATCCTTTCACTTTTATTTCGATATATCCGAGTTCAATTGTATTTTTGATTTAGTATTTACAATATACATGTATGTAGACATGTAGTTATAAACTCAAAGCAAGATATTGGCCTGAATGACACTTTGACTGGTGCTATCTTCTGTACAAAATACACAATGTATATAGATCATAAGAATAAGAATCAACAGTATTTACATTGAATTAATGTCTTTCTAGACTTCGTAGAAAATTAACATGTTAAAAAATAGAATCTGTAAACAAATGTGAAAGAAATTTTGTATAAAACGATATGTACAAGGACTAACATGCAGGTGCTGCATCTATATTTCATAAGTAGCGACCTGAAGATGAAACCCATAAAAAATAACTTTTTGAAATAAGATTTTTGAAATTTGATCATATGAAAAGAGAGAAAAATACAAATTGCTATAAAAACTGAACCCCAAAAATTGGTTAGAATATAATGTAATATTAATATTAAACATGTATCTTGATTTTGTAATACATTGTTCTTCCTTAATAGATACATACATGTAATACAAAGTACATGTTACTGAGAAATGTACCAGTATTTGAATGAATTATGTTTATTTTCTGGGATTTTCCACCCTGTGTATCATAGAGAACTGAAATTAGGTCTTATTCCAATGCAAAAAAATCCATTTTCCCCCCAAATCTCCAGCCAAATTTTCCCAATTGAAGTCAAATGACATTGAATTTGAAGAGATTCGTGTAAAATCATGTACAATGTGGTTTTGTGTCTTTTCAATATTTTCAATTTCAATAAATTGTTCCTAAAATTCCCAATTCAAAAGGTCATGGCCCCATTCCCAAAAGGGTGAGGAAAATCTGTTCACACACACACATACATGTATATAATGAGGTGACATGAACATTGGCTGTAACTAAATGTACAATTCATATGAATGGCTTGAATCATGTCTTTATAATCAAATACAATAGGAACTTTTGAGTTCTTCTTGTTTTCATATTTACCTTTGCAACATACATGTATGTAAAGTAAATGGAAGTATTTTTACTTTTTAGCACATTAAATTTATTTTGTATAAAGAAACGCTAATTTACTGAAATGTATCTGGGAGAGAAAAATGTGCAAACAGACCGGGAATCAAACCCAGGACCTTCCGAACACTTGCAGGGCGCTTTTATCAATTGTGCTATGGGGGCTATCTATGTTCTACCAAAACTGGAAATAACATTGAGGAACATAAAAGCAGTATTATAATGGTAATCTAGGCTAACTCAAAAGTTCCCTATTACATGTAATTACTATCCGGGCTAACTCAAAAGTTCCCTATTACATGTAATTACTATCCGGGCTAACTCAAAAGTTCCCTATTACATGTACATGTATTAACTATCTCACAAGGACTTTACAGTCGGTAAAACTAAAAGCAGTTACATTGTATCTATCTGGTTAATTTTCTACATGAAAAAGAGGAAATAACATATAATGGAAGCGTCTAAGTGACTTGACTTCTGAAATCAGGAAAATCATCATTAGACTACATGTATGTATTTTTTAACATTAAAAACAAATGCCATGGAGCAGTGTAAACGAGTGCCATGACAACAGTAAAAAAACAACAAGGTCAGCAATCATGATGATTTTCACTTGCCCTGCACTTGTCAGGAAACCTAATTGTCCTAATGTGTAACATTCAGCAAAATGGAAGGGTAGAGGACAAGTGTGACTATTTAGACCTGAAGGTTATCCAATAGTTTGTGTTCTGTTCAAATTGCTGTCTCTCTTCCCATTGGACAACTGTATACGCTACTGGCCAATGAAGGGTTAGAACCTGAGTAATTAGTTCTGAAAGTATCTCTACGC
Source organism: Atrina japonica (assembly GCA_030159075.1). Lineage (NCBI taxonomy): Eukaryota > Metazoa > Mollusca > Bivalvia > Pterioida > Pinnidae > Atrina > Atrina japonica. The sequence continues at coordinate 1,494,507 of BROG01000099.1, forward strand.
ATTCTCTCTGGTGGATTATAAGGAATGCCACTCGGGTCGGTTGACACCATTGTTTGGAAATAATGTCGGACTACAAAGCTTTTATCTGACCCCTGTATTGAGTCTTGATCACCGTCTGGTAATGCTAGGGGTTTTGTTGAACGGTTTTCTTTGTCTGCCTCATGACTTGTAGCATCTGATGGAGGACCTTTGCAAATTGTTAATCCTGTTTTTTTCTGTCGCCTGATGCATATGAATATAAACATTCCAATTATCATGCAGACCAGAATGCACCCCAATACAATACCAACAATAACGCCAGTTGGTAAAGCTGACTGCTCCGATAATGTTTGACAATCCGTGATCTGACCATCGGACAGTGACGCTATTTCTTGTAGTGATAATGAAGATGGCGACAGACATTTTGGGGTTTCACATTCTGGGCTGTTTGGCACAGAACAAAACCTCCGACTGTTCCATTTTGTTTGTAACCAATTCTTGAATGGTCTGATCTGACAGTCGCAGTGCCAGGGATTTCCGTAAAATATAAATTGAAGACCTCCACTTGGAAAATTTAAAACACCTTCTGGTATAAAAGGTAATCTATTTTTAGATAGATCTAATACTTGTAGAAACATAAGTGTTTTAAACTGATCTGGATCCAAGTCTTGAATAGCACAAGTGGAAAGATTTAAACTCTGCAGTCTGTATAAATTAGCAAAAACATTTTCCTGCAACACCCCAAAAGGATTGTATGAAAGACTTAGCATGGTCAACCTCGGAGCTAGGTGTTGGAAAGACCCACTTCCAATTTGTAGTATAGCGTTGAATGATAAGTCCAGACTCTGAATATTAGAGTCTTTAAAGACAGTGTTGGTTATTTTTGTTAACTTGTTATGAGACAAATTTAACATGAATAACATCATACCAGAAAACTGCTCATTGTTCAAAACAGATAATTCGTTGAAGTCCAATATCAAATTTCTTAAATATGGCAAGCGGTTACGAAATTCCTGAGATGATGGTAAGACAAATATTGCATTTCCTCCCATGTTAAGGGTGTCTATGCTCCTGAGAGAGGTTAGAAGGTCACTGTTAAGTGTGTTTAGTTCACAGCTCCGCATACTCAGAGATTTGATGTTGGTCAATCCCTGAAATGGATAACTGCCCCCGTTGAATCCTTGAAGTTCATTGCTATCGAGTTTCAAACTTGACAAATATCCTTGTGATTTAAATGAATTTGGTGCAATGGATGTAATTGAGTTGAAACTGAGATCCAGTTCTCGCAAGTTACTGAGTGGCAAGAAAATTTCACCAATTTGTTGAATATTATTGCGTGATAGATCCAATTTCTCAAGTAAAGCAAGTGCCACAAAAGCATTTTTGTCTATAATCCTAATTTTATCTTGTGTCAGATTGAGTGTTCGCAGTCCTGTCAATTTTATAAAAGACTCATTTTCAATCTGATTTATATAACTATTTCTAATGATTAGATTTGGCAGTGTTGGCACACTGATAGATTCAAACTCTGCCGGAGATAATCCATTTGAATTTGTGTTAATGATTTCTAACTGTGAAGTTCCCTGAGGCAGCTGCCTCATGATATTTTGAATGTTACCTCCATTGCATGTCACAGATACCGAGTTCCACTGTATTGTTTTACAATCACAACCATTGGGACAGCCATGGACACAATTTGTGCACCATATTACATATATAAATATGTATGTTAACTTTATAGGCTTCATCCTCACATGCCCTCAAGGAGTTGCTCTGTAAATAAATAATATAATCTTTTAACTTTAAGTTAGATGCCTGATACAGTGATCCAACCAGGATCGAAGGATCTGGGGTCATTATGTCCCCTTGATAATATTTTTATGGGGTCATTTTCATAACCATGGGGACATAACAATAATAACAAAAACCATATGTATAACCAAAGTAACAATTAACAAATAATTAATACATGTATGTATGTTAGGAACAGGTACAAATGTATATCACCAGTAAATGTAGAAGGATATGATATTGATTCCATAGAAAAAAAACCAACACTTGTTCTATACCATGAATGTTATGATATACGTCATTCTGGACACTGCCATCACTGCGCCAAGCTGTCCCAGTGGTCTATGAATAATGGGGCATTTATCATTTTGAAGGGCCATTTGCCCAATGGCCCCCTCTGGTTGGAACACTGCTGATACTTTATTGTAAACACACATGTACATGTATCTAAGGTCTGCAAGATTGCAATGGCCTTTGTCCATAGTGCAGGTAAAAATTTGTTGCACTTCACCTATAGCAAGTTTCATGCAAATTTTCTATAAGTTAAGTGTCATATTTTTGAGACAAAGTCTTTGATACTTCAGGCTTGGGCACATTTATTAACCTCCCCACACAGAAATGGACATGTTTAAATTTAGAAAGATGATTTGCTGCGCCACCATTCTGCTTTCCAGAAGGAAATACATGTAGGTAATTTTTTCGGGTCACTTTATTCAAAGGAAAGTTATGACAATGATTATCCTCTTGATGATCATCAATTTTCTTGCCCATTTTCAAAGGAAATATATCACCTTTCAATACTGGGAAATCTTGATTCACAAAATATGTACATTTTCAGCAACAATGATAAAATTACTGAGGGACTATGGCCAATTGTTCTCAAGAGAGAAGCAGCCTATTTGCCTTAAAGATGTACATGTAAATTACACCCGAGTCTTACTACTGGTAACTTGGTAACTTGAGTTTCTGAAATAAAACACAGGGTAGCTATAACATCATCAATATGTTACTTATCAGTGGATGAGTTATCTCCCTTGAATACTTGTTCTATAGATTCTATATACCTGCTTGTCTTTTCTACTTATATTTAATATTACCTTGAAAATAAAGTGTATTCTGAATTCAAAGTAATAAATAAAAGTAAAAATGTCCAGATTAGCATATATATCAGTCAACACGAAGGAAAAACAAATATAAAATGTCCACCAATCTTTAAAATATAAAGTTTCAAGCACGGAAGAAATATCGCGTACCTGTGGCACAGGCTGTACTTACCTTTGGACTAGAAATCAGAAAATGTCATCCGTAATTGACCAGCCGGCAAGAAAACGGTTTTGTCGTAATCATATGAATCATTACGACGGCCACACTTAGACTTAACCGTAGTTTACCTAGATCCTCTCAGAAAACATACGGCGGCTGATTTGTCCAGACAGAGGTAGGTATTGAGTCATTGTCGGCCATGTTTAGTTTCGCTATCCGTCACGGTAGACTAAACACGGATGAACCGCGGAGAGGCGACAGGTAAAACTCGGAGAATTTCTTTAGATTTTCTCAACTGGAATATGGTATATACACAAAACATGCATTGAAAATGTTGCGCAGCGAATGCAACAGTTAATGAAGAATATTCTTGTTAATTTTTTCACTTAGTTTATCAAGTTTATACGGGATTTCCAGAGATGTCGGAATTCTAAAAATAACTGGACACGACACATAACATAAATATTTGACGAGGTAAAAATTGAAACCTTAGATTGTGAGAAAGACATGAGTATTGGGAACGTAAACAACAGGTTTAGCATTGACCCGGCGCTCGCTCTCTGGAAACGTTACATCATTGACTGATTAATAGGACCTGTAAGGATGTATACTTAGGTGATAGAAACCACGCCCACTTAATGACGAGCTGTCGTTTACATAATGTTGATACCCTATGATATAAGTATTCGCGTCACACTATCGGCAATTAAGGGATGGGTATGTTAGGTGTTAAGAATGACAGGTGAAAAATTTCACAGTTTTGGCAATGCATTTGCTTCTCAATTTTGTATATACTGTCATTGCTCATTGCCGATGTAGTGTTATTTTGACTTCAGCTCATATTTTGCAAGTGTAAGTACATTATGGGGAAATTAGGAAGTGTAAAATAATTTGCAAAATAGATAATTGTAAATTATGTACTGTTAACACATAATTAATGTCTCCCTATGGCAAACTGTAGGAGTCAATGCCTGGATTCATGATCAGGTATTTTAATGTGAAAAAAAATAAGTTTCTCCAAAGCTTTTTATTACAAATTAATACATGAAATGTTAAAAAAAATCAAAGCTCTTATTATATTTAATTTCCCCATTATTTTCTATGTAAAATTATGTTTTTTTTAATACTTACCTGGGTATATACTTTTGTGAGACAGGGTCCCATACTAAAATTTGAGATGCTTGAAATTCAAATTTCTCTATTCTCACAACCAATGTTACTAAGTTATCAAGAAAATATATACAGCATATTTACAATACAATCATAAGTAAAAGTTCAAATAAGTACACATAAGTAAAACATATAATTTTCAAAGTATAATGGAGGACTAACAACTGAATTTATTTTATTAATGAATTGACACTGTTTGTGTATGCTTAACAACAAGTATTTTCTTGGCATGATACTGAGAAAGGAAAGAAATGACATTACAAAATTCATCAAACAAAAATATATATACATGTACATATATAATTACATTTAGACTATAAACAGGTGTATATTTAAACATGTAGCTTGTATAGCTTAAGAAAACAGGTATGTAATATGATGCCTGAAGAATGATGTGAAACAACATATCACATGTAGATATATTTATATATTTTACATTATATACATTTCATACACTGTATACATCTTGTAAATAGTATACATTTCATACACTGTATACATCTTATAAATAGTATACATTTCATATACTGTATACATCTTATAAATAGTATACATTTCATATACTGTATACATCTTATAAATAGTATACATTTCATACACTGTATACATCTTGTAAATAGTATACATTTCATACACTGTATACATCTTATAAATAGTATACATTTCATACACTGTATACATCTTGTAAATAGTATACATTTCATACACTGTATACATCTTGTAAATAGTATACATTTCATACACTGTATACATCTTGTAAATAGTATACATTTCATACACTGTATACATCTTGTAAATAGTATACATTTCATACACTGTATACATCTTGTAAATAGTATACATTTCACACACTGTATACATCTTATAAATAGTATACATTTCATACACTGTATACATCTTGTAAATAGTATACATTTCATACACTGTATACATCTTACAAAAGTATACATTTCATATACTGTATACATCTTGTAATAGTATACATTTCATACACTGTATACATCTTATAAATAGTATACATTTCATACACTGTATACATCTTGTAATAGTATACATTTCATACACTGTATACATCTTGTAAATAGTATACATTTCATACACTGTATACATCTTGTAAATAGTATACATTTCATACACTGTATACATCTTATAAATAGTATACATTTCATACACTGTATACATCTTGTAAATAGTATACATTTCATACACTGTATACATCTTATAAATAGTATACATTTCACACACTGTATACATCTTATAAATAGTATACATTTCATACACTGTATACATCTTGTAAATAGTATACATTTCATACACTGTATACATCTTATCAAAAGTATACATTTCATACACTGTATACATCTTGTAATAGTATACATTTCATACACTGTATACATCTTATAAATAGTATACATTTCATACACTGTATACATCTTGTAAATAGTATACATTTCATACACTGTATACATCTTATAAATAGTATACATTTCATATACTGTATACATCTTATAAATAGTATACATTTCATACACTGTATACATCTTGTAATAGTATACATTTCACACACTGTATACATTTTATAAATAGTATACATTTCATACACTGTATACATCTTGTAAATAGTATACATTTCATACACTGTATACATCTTATCAAAAGTATACATTTCATATACTGTATACATCTTATCAAAAGTATACATTTCATACACTGTATACATCTTGTAAATAGTATACATTTCATACACTGTATACATCTTATAAATAGTATACATTTCATACACTGTATACATCTTATAAATAGTATACATTTCATATACTGTATACATCTTGTAAATAGTATACATTTCATACACTGTATACATCTTATCAAAAGTATACATTTCATACACTGTATACATCTTGTAATAGTATACATTTCATACACTGTATACATCTTATAAATAGTATACATTTCATACACTGTATACATCTTGTAATAGTATACATTTCATACACTGTATACATCTTGTAAATAGTATACATTTCATATACTGTATACATCTTGTAAATAGTATACATTTCATACACTGTATACATCTTATAAATAGTATACATTTCATACACTGTATACATCTTGTAAATAGTATACATTTCATACACTGTATACATCTTATCAAAAGTATACATTTCATATACTGTATACATCTTGTAATAGTATACATTTCATACACTGTATACATCTTATAAATAGTATACATTTCATACACTGTATACATCTTGTAAATAGTATACATTTCATACACTGTATACATCTTGTAAATAGTATACATTTCATATACTGTATACATCTTGTAAATAGTATACATTTCATACACTGTATACATCTTATAAATAGTATACATTTCATATACTGTATACATCTTATAAATAGTATACATTTCATACACTGTATACATCTTGTAATAGTATACATTTCATATACTGTATACATCTTATAAATAGTATACATTTCATACACTGTATACATCTTGTAATAGTATACATTTCATACACTGTATACATCTTATAAATAGTATACATTTCATACACTGTATACATCTTGTAAATAGTATACATTTCATACACTGTATACATCTTATCAAAAGTATACATTTCATATACTGTATACATCTTGTAAATAGTATACATTTCATACACTGTATACATCTTATAAATAGTATACATTTCACACACTGTATACATCTTGTAAATAGTATACATTTCATACACTGTATACATCTTATAAATAGTATACATTTCATACACTGTATACATCTTATAAATAGTATACATTTCATACACTGTATACATCTTGTAAATAGTATACATTTCATACACTGTATACATCTTGTAAATAGTATACATTTCATACACTGTATACATCTTATAAATAGTATACATTTCATACACTGTATACATCTTATAAATAGTATACATTTCATACACTGTATACATCTTGTAAATAGTATACATTTCATACACTGTATACATCTTGTAAATAGTATACATTTCATACACTATACATCTTATAAATAGTATACATTTCATACACTGTATACATCTTATAAATAGTATACATTTCATACACTGTATACATCTTGTAAATAGTATACATTTCATACACTATACATCTTATAAATAGTATACATTTCATACACTGTATACATCTTATAAATAGTATACATTTCATACACTGTATACATCTTATAAATAGTATACATTTCATACACTATACATCTTATAAATAGTATACATTTCATACACTGTATACATCTTATAAATAGTATACATTTCATACACTGTATACATCTTGTAAATAGTATACATTTCATACACTGTATACATCTTATAAATAGTATACATTTCATACACTGTATACATCTTATAAATAGTATACATTTCATACACTATACATCTTATAAATAGTATACATTTCATACACTGTATACATCTTATAAATAGTATACATTTCATACACTGTATACATCTTATAAATAGTATACATTTCATATACTGTATACATCTTATAAATAGTATACATTTCATACACTGTATACATCTTATAAATAGTATACATTTCATACACTGTATACATCTTATAAATAGTATACATTTCATACACTGTATACATCTTATAAATAGTATACATTTCATACACTATATACATTTCATACACTGTATACATTTCATACACTGTATACATTTCATACACTGTATACATCTTATAAATAGTATACATTTCATATACTGTATACATCTTATAAATAGTATACATTTCATATACTGTATACATCTTATAAATAGTATACATTTCATATACTGTATACATCTTATAAATAGTATACATATCATACACTGTATACATCTTGTAAATAGTATACATTTCATACACTGTATACATCTTGTAAATAGTATACATTTCATACACTGTATACATCTTATAAATAGTATACATTTCATACACTGTATACATCTTGTAAATAGTATACATTTCATATACTGTATACATCTTATAAATAGTATACATTTCATACACTGTATACATCTTGTAAATAGTATACATTTCATATACTGTATACATCTTATAAATAGTATACATTTCATACACTGTATACATCTTATAAATAGTATACATTTCATACACTGTATACATCTTATAAATAGTATACATTTCATACACTATACATCTTATAAATAGTATACATTTCATACACTGTATACATCTTATAAATAGTATACATTTCATATACTGTATACATCTTATAAATAGTATACATTTCATATACAGTAAAACCTGCTATAGCGGCCACCTCTATATAAGGATTACCTGTTTATAAAGGCCAGTTTTTTTTCAAGTCCCTTGACTGCATACTTCAACTAAATTGAACCTGTGTATAAGGGTCACCTGCACATAAAGGTCAATATTTTCTGGTCCCTTGGGTGGCCCCTATATACAGGTTTCACTGTACTGTATACATTTCATACACTGTATACATTTCATACACTGTATACATCTTATAAATAGTATACATTTCATATACTATATACATCTTATAAATAGTATACATTTCATATACTGTATACATTTCATACACTGTATACATTTCATATACTGTATACATCTTATAAATAGTATACATTTTGTATATTGTATATATTTTGTATATTGTAAACATTTTGTACAATGTATATATTTTGTACATTGTATATATTTTGTATATTGTATACATTATGTGTATTGTATTAATTTTGTACATAGTATATATTTTGTACATTCTATACATTTTCTGCATTGTAATTTGTATAAATTGTATACATTTTATATATTGTACATGTTTTGTACATTGTAATTTGTATACATTTTATACATTTTGTGTATTGTATACATTTTGTGTATTGTATACATTTTGCACATCATATATATTTTGTACATTGTATATATTTTTTACATTGTATACATTTTTTATGTATACATCATGAACATTGTAATTTGTATACATTGTATATATTTTGTACATTTGTGGGCAGCTACACAAAAAAGATCTTGTTAGTGTTGCAGAAATGTAGGAAATGTGCTGAAAAATATTTTGCAGTGTTCAAAGTCACCGGGTCTTAAAGAGGCCAGGTCCACTTATTTACTTTTTAAGAATATTCTAGACTATCTTTATGGGTATCTTTTTTCCAGAACTAAGATTGTAGTCACAGCGACAAAACAAATATGCAGTAAATAATATCAGTAAGAGTTAACTGTATTTGACCACAAACAACATAGCATGCCCATAATTTTGTAACAATTAAACTATATTAGATTCACCGAACTACTGATACTATGAAATTGTTTGCTGTAACACAAATCAGAATCTTTACTGTGAGTACACATACATAATAACGAAAACTGTAGTTTGAATATCAATTTCTTTTGCATGCAGAAATATAAAAATCAGAGATAACAAAGTATTAATCCAAAGGATGTCCAGAATACAATATACAAACTTGGTGAACATTGGACTACGCTGAACCCTGGAAATTTGTGGGTGTATTTCTACTTAAATGTGGAAAATTGACGATTGGAAAGCAAAAACCATCATGCTGACTAACAGACTGAACTCTGATTGCATGTTAAGAGTGCCGAGCCTTTTCTTTACGTCCACAGTTGGGGTTATGAAAAGTCGGTCGTATTCATATTTGATACGAATTCTAGTATTTTTAGTGTCACACACATTAAAAAATGATATACATGTATATTTGTTCGTGTCATCCTTACACTGATAGAAATATCATCTCCAGCAGATAATATATGTTTGCTTTGATTTTCTTTTCAGTAATAGAAATGTCATCCCCAGCAGATAATGGCACATCAGGTCTTCAAGAGGTGTTTAAATGTAAAACACCAGCAAAGTTCCAACCACTTGTTGTCATGGAGTTTGCCCAAGGTGTTAAACAGCCAGCCATAGAATGGATGATCTCAAATTTACAGATGTCTCGCTCACTAGGTGGCGCTGAACTTGATGTAACCGCTGTAGTGCTGCATCATAAACAGGTACTTATTTAACCCCAATACAGGTGTAACTTCTGTGTGGATGGTGTTAACTATGTTTGTGTCATAAAACATTTTACTATTAAAGTAAATACACATAGTCATGGTCTTACAGTTTTGATGTACATGTAGTTGTTGATGTATAAATGACTTGTAAATTGCTGTGAACTGCATCAGCGCAATTAACAAACAGGTTTTACATGATTTGAGTCAAAATGAAGGTTATCTCACTGTATGTATCACTGCTATTCTATTCATCATACACAAACATGCACTGTACAATACAAGTACAGGCACAGACTTGCACCATGCTGTACACAAACAAGGTCATGATATTTTACCTTACCAGTCACAGTTATAAAATACTGAACATAAACATACAGGTATAAATCCAGAAGCTCCAGGGTTAACCAAGTATAAACTCTTACACTGTACAGCATTAACCAAGTATAAACTCTGACACTGTACAGCATTAACCAAGTATAAACTCTGACACTGTAGCATCAACCAAGTATAAACTCTGACACTGTAGCATTAACCAAGTATAAACTCTGACACTGTACAGCATTAGCCAAGTATAAACTCTGACACTGTACAACATTAACCAAGTATAAACTCTGACACTGTAGCATTAACCAAGTATAAACTCTGACAGTGTAGCATTAACCAAGTATAAACTCTGACACTGTAGCATTAACCAAGTATAAACTCTGACACTATAGCATCAACCAAGTATAAACTCTTACACTGTAGCACTAACCAAGTATAAACTCTGACACTGTAGCATTAACCAAGTATAAACTCTGACACTGTAGCATTAACCAAGTATAAACTCTGACACTGGTGCATCAACCAAGTATAAACTCTTACACTGTACAGCATTAACCAAGTATAAACTCTTACACTGTAGCATTAACCAAGTATAAACTCTGACACTGTAGCATCAACCAAGTATAAACTCTGACACTGTACAGCATTAGCCAAGTATAAACTCTTACACTGTAGCATTAACCAAGTATAAACTCTGACACTCTAGCATTAACCAAGTATAAACTCTGACACTGTACAGCATTAGCCAAGTATAAACTCTTACACTGTAGCATTAACCAAGTATAAACTCTGACACTGTAGCATTAACCAAGTATAAACTCTGACACTATAGCATCAACCAAGTATAAACTCTTACACTGTAGCATCAACCAAGTATAAACTCTGACACTGTAACATTAACCAAGTATAAACTCTGACACTGTGGCATTAACCAAGTATAAACTCTGACACTGTACAGCATTAACCAAGTATAAACTCTGACACTGTACAGCATTAGCCAAGTATAAACTATTACACTGTAGCATCAACCAAGTATAAACTCTGACACTGTACAGCATTAACCAAGTATAAACTCTGACACTGTAGCATCAACCAAGTATAAACTCTGACACTGTAGCATTAACCAAGTATAAACTCTGACACTGTACAGCATTAGCCAAGTATAAACTCTGACACTGTACAGCATTAACCAAGTATAAACTCTGACACTGTACAGCATTAACCAAGTATAAACTCTGACACTGTAGCATTAACCAAGTATAAACTCTGACACTGTAGCATTAACCAAGTATAAACTCTGACACTGTAGCATTAACCAAGTATAAACTCTGACACTGTACAGCATCAACCAAGTATAAACTCTGACACTGTAGCATCAACCAAGTATAAACTCTGACACTGTAGCATTAACCAAATATAAACTCTTACACTGTAGCATTAACCAAGTATAAACTCTGACACTGTACAACATTAGCCAAGTATAAACTCTGACACTGTACAACATTAGCCAAGTATAAACTCTGACACTGTAGCATTAACCAAGTATAAACTCTGACACTGTACAGCATTAACCAAGTATAAACTCTCACACTGTACAGCATTAACCAATTATAAACTCTGACACTGTAGCATCAACCAAGTATAAACTCTGACACTCTAGCATTAACCAAGTATAAACTCTGACACTGTAGCATTAACCAAGTATAAACTCTGACACTGTACAGCATTAACCAAATATAAACTCTGACACTGTACAGCATTAGCCAAGTATAAACTCTGACACTGTAGCATCAACCAAGTATAAACTCTGACACTGTAGCATTAACCAAATATAAACTCTGACACTGTAGCATTAACCAAGTATAAACTCTGACACTGTACAACATTAGCCAAGTATAAACTCTGACACTGTACAACATTAGCCAAGTATAAACTCTCACACTGTAGCATTAACCAAGTATAAACTCTGACACTGTAGCATTAACCAAGTATAAACTCTGACACTGTAGCATTAACCAAGTATAAACTCTGACACTGTAGCATTAACCAAGTATAAACTCTGACACTATAGCATTAACCAAGTATAAACTCTGATACTGTAGCATTAACCAAGTATAAACTCTGACACTGTAGCATTAACCAAGTATAAACTCTTACACTGTAGCATTAACCAAGTATAAACTCTGACACTGTACAGCATTAACCAAGTATAAACTCTGACACTGTACAGCATTAACCAAGTATAAACTCTTACACTGTACAGCATTAACCAAGTATAAACTCTTACACTGTAACATCTACCAAGTATAAACTCTGACACTATAGCATTAACCAAGTATACACGCTGACACTGCATAGTACAGTACACATGATACACAAAATGCACATGATAAGGTACACATATGGTACATATGATACACAGTACACATGATACACATGTTGCACATTATATGTTACACATGATGCACATATGTTACACATGATCTACATGATACTTTACACATGATGCACATAGTGTAGTACACATGATATGAATGATGCACATGATATGGTTCACAAGATACGATACACACAATACACATGATGCAATCTACATGTTTTGACCATATCTGATATCAAACTTTGGTGCCTGGAATCCTGTGAAAGCTATACTACAATACTAAGAGGTGATTATAAACCTGTTAGAGTAGAAGAGTGAATGTTACAATTGAATTCTTGAACTTATAACTTGAAAATTACTTAATGCACTTGTAATCGTGTATGTTTACCTGAATACAAAGAGATATGGTATCTATACATGAGTATTTTAGGTAAGTAACAAACAAACCTAAACTTTTACTTTGTCACTTATCAACATGTTTCACGAATATTTCGCAAAGATGGAGTACTGGAGTACCTAGTAGACCACAGTTACTCAGCTCAAATATACTGTATACATGTAACTGGAAATTTTTGCTCTTGTTCATTTTGCCTTTTTGGGACAGACAACATATTTATCCTGTCTTAAAATCACACTAAATTATCATAATCTTGTAGACGACATGATGCCCATGCTTCAGTTATTTAGCTTTTCATTTTAGATTTGCCCTTTCATCTAAGGTCAAAAATTAAACAGGGGCGAAAATGTCCAGGTATACATTAATACTCTGTATATGGCCTAATAATGTTAGAGAATAACTAAAGAGTAAGTCTTTTCACCTTCATTAGTACAACTTAGCTGAAAAGACTGTGTGTGGTATATCATGTTTATTGTTACTTTCAGTTTCAGTCTATATAATATATGTACATGTATGTACTAATAAATATTATCAGTGACATTCTGTTAATATCAGATTATATCTAAATATGTGTCATCTCTCAACAGGAACCAAGTGTAAGTAAATGCATGACATGGCATTCAGTCAGCATCATGTTATTATTAATTTGGACATGTCAAGTGACACTTTCTATGTTGCCAGGCAACCGTTTGCAAAGTTGGTGTGATTTACCCCAGGAAGATGTGTTGTCAATGGGATGTTTAGTTTTGGCAGATTTTTCATATTGTTTTAACATACACAGCATTAATTTGTTTTTTGTATCCAGTAATTGCATTCTTTTGTATTGGACAATTTCTCACTAATATTCACAGTAAAATTGGATTATTTGTCATGTGATATGATTTCATCTTTGTAACAGTTATTCCAGTCTATTTTGTTTTATTTGTGCTTTTTCACAGTGTATTAAGAAATAGTGCAGTGTTAGAAAGTCATGGTAACAATTAGACAATTTCTTATCTGATTGGGTGGGTTCTGTGACTGTGTGGTTAGAGCATCACGCTTTAATGCATGGAATCTCTCACATCTAGTTAGTGGGAGTTTGATTCCTGCATTGCTGGAACATAGCTGATTTTGTGAGAAAGTTTGCCAGTTTACTTGTGGAATCCCAGTGGCCTCTTCCCCGGTACATTTTAACTGGACTGTCTCCTCCAGCACCAAATATTGACTGCCACCATATGACTGAAAAATTGTTGAGTGTGGTGTAAGATAGAAAAATTAAAAAAAAAAAAGTCATGTGATTGAATTTCAGTTTTCCTACCTAAATCAGTAGCAAAATGTTGGCAGTAATGTATATATATCAAATCTATGACAACAATACAAAAAGGACAATCTTTCTACCATGAATCTTTTTGCTACCCAAGGTAAAATGCTTGCCGTAAACATTTGCAACTGGTTAAAAAAGTTAATTGCGATCTCTTGGGTGTTAAAGCTAAGCAAACAGTTTATACTGCAGGTAAAATACCATCATACACTTTTACCAACATACTGGTACCGATATAGAAATTTCAGGCTAATGCATGTACATTTATTTAGTCAATGACTATGTCCAGGAATAGAGATTGGTCGATTGCTAGGATTGTTCATATTAATTGGTAGATTGCCAGGTTTGTTCATATAAATTGATAGATTGCCAGGATTGTTCATATTAATTGATAGATTGCCAGGTTTATTCATATAAATTGATATATTGCCAGGATTGTTCCTATTAATTGGTAGGTTGCGAGGTTTGTTTAAATTACATGTAATTGGTAGATTGCCAGGATTGTTCATATTAATTGATAGATTGCCAGGTTTGTTCATATTAATTGGTAATTGGTAGATTGCCAGGTTTGTTCATATTACCGGTAATTGGTAGATTGCCAGGATTGTTCAAATTACATGTAATTGGTAGATTGCCAGGTTTGTTCATATTACATGTAATTGGTAGATTGCCAGGATTGTTCATATTAACAGTTCTTTGTTTTCTCTGTCAACACAAGTCTGTGATGTCATTACTATGTTCTATGCTGTTTCAGTGTTTTCAGCCCTAACAATTTCCTATCATACCCTAGAAGGCAGCACCCTTGAAAATAAAGAAAAAAAGCCATACATATAAGTTCTGTTTTTAGGAACATCTTTAGGTGATATACTGTTCTGTTTATCAGGAGTTGAAGAGATCCTTTCACAGTCCTAGTGTGAAATCTCTTAGGCAGTGAGATTTCATCAATCCTGAGATTGTTGTAAAGGATACTCCTCAGGTAGTAAAATTTCACCAATCCTGAGCCTGAGTTTTTGATATGCAGCTTTAGGTGTTTCTTGTCTAAAACATAGGAAGCCTCTTAACACAGAAAGGTTAAGCTAATCTTTTCAGCCTTGCTTGAGATATTATATATCATGTATAAGTGTGTTTGAGAAGAAAGGCTTATTATATAACCAGATTTTCCAGGAGAAAATTTTTTTGGAAGAAAAACCATTAAATTTGACTGGTAACCTTTTGTGTATATAAACAAGTGATGTAGGATTGCATGTTGGGCTTTGTTTATGGTGTTATTTGAAATACCTGACTAAAGAAATGTTATTTTACCTACAAGTAGGTATCCCTTTGTGTGTGAAAACCTGACTTGTTCTGGCAATGACTTAGAAAGTATCACTAACATATTTGTAGAACTTAAAACCATTTTACATTATAATAGATTATTAATATTCTGTTCCCATTAACAATTGACAAAGGATGTTTTATAGATTATTTTTGACTGCATCACTCCCATTTTATTCTTCCATAGAACATATAAGGTGGATATTTGGTTAGCTTGTTTCTGAAGATCTAGTTTTACCTTTTTATGTGTGGATAGTCAAAGGGCTGTATGTCCTAATTTAAATTACACTGCTTTAGTTTCCTGGTATACTGTAGTCCAGTATACATAACTTGGCGGGGCAGAGTTTGATTATAATACGGACAATTCTACTAACTTTTTGGATATGACAAGCTTCACAAGAAAAACTTTTATTCCACACTGGATACTTTTAAGTATGATGAAAAGTAGGAATGAGTACTCTTGCCAGTGTGATTTTAATGTTGTTATGCTTTATTATCTAACATTTAAACTCGTCGGGGTCAAGAAAGGGTTTACAAGACTCCACCCCGCCAGGATATATGGACTAACTGTAATACATGTAGATTGGTGAGGTTATCCCTGTAGATCTAATTTCACTTTTATTGCATAGACGGTCTAGACAAAAGGACTTTCTAATCTATACTTTATTAATTAAGTTTAGGTGATTATTTGTCTTTTTTATTCAATTCTTTGTATTATTTTTTCTTCTTCCTCCAGAACTTTGTCCAATGCTTTTCTCAACAAGAATTCCATTTATGATACATACAATGTAATATGGAAATCATGTGTTTCAACTTTGATGAAATACTTTTTATGGTCTTTTAATGCTTCTATTTGTACTACATGTACATCTACAAGATTCCCAGAGGATTAAATAGAAATTCTATTTGTAAAGGGACATAACTCCTCACAGACCCATGACCTTGAACAAATATTATATTTTAAAAGCATTTACTCACAATAGGGAACATGTACACATACCAACTTTGATGGAGGTAGCCCTCATTCTTCTCTTTAAAGTATTTAAGAATTATCATTTCTTTCTCCAAACAGCATGTTTTACTGATGCGTGTCTTAGATATTTACCAAATGTAAAATCACAGGTAGAAAAGTCAGTAATAAAGTTTTCTTTGAGAGCATACATCAGTTCTACTGACACTCTTGTCTTGAGAGACCACCCAATTAGCCACTAAAATGTGGTATCTCAAGACAGGTGGTCTCTCAAAAGAGGTTATATTTAAATGGTTATTTAACCAAATGTGTTTTAGGTCTTTCAAGACAAGTTCAACCATTATATATATTAACAGGAAATTAGAAGTAGATGTTGACACTTGATGTTGTGTCATGGCAGTGAATTTACTGACATGCAGATTTCTTCTGGAGTGAATTTTAGCTGGTGTTGTAGACTGATGCCAGTACAATTACGTCTCTTTAATTAATATGCCACGCCTACTTGTACACATGACCTCAATTTCTATTCTTTATGAAAGACTTCTGAGTATTACTTTTGATGTCAAACTATAGCATGGATAGTGAAAAAACTGTCCAGGATTCTCATTCAGGCTCATTCACTTGTAAGCGGAGTATTTTGTCTCTTATTAGACTCTGTGTGTGACCTTTCAGGACATGTCATTTGAAACAGAAATAAGAGTAAGATTCAAGAACCTGATTTTAAATTCAAATAGTTATCATAAATTCCCTCATTGTTACACGGAACTTTCATTCTAAAATAGACATTCATTTCATTTAAATTCTTCTACCCTGATCCTTTAAACTAATTCGTTTTATGGTCCGTTGGGTTTCAATCTCTGTCTATTTGGATGAATGAATTACATGTAACAAGATATACAAATATTAGTTTTTGGTTCAGTTATGTAAATATAACTTAGGCAAAAAATAAAAACAAATTGTTTGATGTAAATCAACCATATTGAACCAAACCACCTAAAAAGCCTTGACCCCATTTTTTTAGGCAGTTTTGCCCATTTACATGTACATGTATTTTTTTTTCTGATCAAAAACCTGATTTTTCCCCAATTTTGACATCAAAATTAAAAAGAAAATTCGAAAAAAGACTACTGAAACTACTGATTGGGCACATGAAACAAAACATACCCATAATACATACATGTACAGAAAGCATATATACATATAATTTTTTATTTTTGTTATGGCATGTTTAGTAGTAATTTTTGTTTGTGCTAATTTTAGATAAGTGCACTGGTTGTTGTATTATCATTGGCAGTTAACAAATCTAAAGCCAAACATAGTTTTTTTCCACTGATTTCAGTTTCAGTTCTTGATCCATGAAATATGCCATTATATACTACATTGTACTATATGTAAATATTCAGACAAAATGACGGGATAATACATATACTGTAGAATCAGAAAATTTTGTTGTGGTTTAAAGTTTGTTTATTTCACCACTTTCAATTTATCAAAGACTTTAAAACACATGACAAAATTTTACATAAGTTACTCCTAGCAATAGTATTACATGTAGGTTCCTTTAAAAACACCAAAATTTCAACCTCACAAAATTTTTTTGATTCTATAGTAATTCCTGCATATATGAGTTTTTGATTGGGGAGGATCCAGACTTTTCATTGCCAGCATAAGCAAAGGGCAGACTTTTGGTGACATTGATGTAAAATCTAATAATTGTAAAAATTCCTTTGACCTGTATTTATATGTGCTTAAATTACAGTAAAACCTGCTTTAGTGACCGCCTGTGTATAAAGACCACCTGGTCATAAAGACCATTTTTTGTTTTTTCCCAATAGTACCATTTGTGTACAAATCAACCTCCAAATAAAGATTGGTTTTCTTGTCTCCCTAAGGTGGTTATTTTGTACAAGTTTCACTGTACATGACTTAACCACTCAAGCTGAGATGTCTTTTGGATCAAATGTCAAACCCCCAACTTCCAATATTTTGGTATGCTAACATATGGATGTAGATGTGAAGAAAGAGTGAGGAAGAAGCACATTAAATATATGTATAAAATACATATACTAGTAACACATTAAATAGCAGTGTATATATATATTATATATTATTATATATATGTTATCAATGTGTACATATACTAGAAGTACAATATATAGCAGTGTACATAAATTATATATTATATATTAAATATATGTTATCAATGTGTACATATACTAGTAGTATAATATATAGCAGTGTACATATATAATATATTAAATATATATGTTATCATTATGTACATATACTGCAGTATAATACAATCAATATAAATAATCAAGTTAAAAGGATATAATATGCTTTATTTATATACATGTATTTGTAAATAATCAAATTAATAGGATATATTATATTTTTGTGTATTTAATATACATTTTATTTATATATGTATATGTCCTGATTTAAACACATTTTAAGTTTAGTGCAGTACAGTCCTAGACTATTCACTGATTTTGGGATTATCACAATTTGTTTCACATTTTCCCATCACAATAGAAAGAATCACATTTCATGGTTGGTTAAAACATTACATTTTACACTAGAGATGCACTTGTTTGTGGTACAGTAAATTTTAATATTTCACAATTTTTTACACCAGGATGTACTGTAAAGTAAGCACTTACTAACTATGTATCTAGGTTGTGGTTAAAATCAAAAGTAAAAATATATTTGAAACTTACTCTTACATAAGTACATCAAAAAAAAAAAAAGTGATAGGCCTACGAGAAATTACAAAGTTTTTTTTAACAGATACAGTGAGTATTACATGTAGATGTAGATGTCCAAATATAAGTCACAGTTTCCATTACTTCATACTGGAAATGCTGAAGTTTGTATTTGTAGCAAGTGTTAAGGACATAGATTAATTTTACAGATGAAGTTACATGTATAAATATTCTTATCATAATTTACCCTTAACTTCTTTAATCTTTTGTTTTGTGTTTCAATTTTATTCCAAAAGTACTAATTATAATCAAGTCTGGTATTAGGTATATGTTCACATTTTAAAGTATAACATATGTGTATTTTCTCTTGTGTTTTTTTCCTGATTTCTATTTAAAGCAAACAGTTTTGTACATTGGCGGCAGTACAGAAAGGTTGCTAGTAGCAGCGGACATGTTTGACCTAAATAAGATGTACAACGATGGCTTCTACAGGGGATTTACCATCCAGGATACTGAAAATTACATTGGATCAGGTGAAAACAGAATATAATTTGGAATCATGTTTGAATTGAAATCATTGTACATCATACATGTAATTAATAAAAATATAAAAGCAGAGGTTGGCAGACCCTTTATTTTACAGGGTCCTGTTCTCTTTCAGTTTGAATTTGACACCACAATGGGCCAAAATTGAATTTGAATTTTTCTTTTAATTTTGAAAGGTATTTTATGCCACACTTAACAATTTTTTAGATATATGGTGGTAGCCAGCTTTAGTGGTGCAGGAGATAACCTGGTTACAATGTACACAGGAAGAAACCACCGGTCTTCTTCAAGTAAACTGGCAACGTTTCTCACAAAAACCAGCTTAGGTTCCAGAGGGGCTAGAACCTGCGCTGGCAAGAAGTGAGGGACTTTTTAAAGTGTGATGCTCTATCCACTTGGCCACATAGGCCATGCCAAATTTGAAAAAAGTAATTATGGAAAGACATGGAAATTTTGATTGAGTAGTACTCAAGTTGTGAGATTCTCCTTTATTGGTGTACTAAATATGAGCTGTATTTTGAACATATTTGTGAAATTTTGCTCAAAATTGGAGAAAAAATAGTAAATTTGTATTGGAGTAGGGCCTTTTACTGGACCCACATGTTGAGGATATCAATCCCCGAAAAGTAAAGAAAAGTGAAGGATGTTAACACTGTAATATAAGGTGGAAGTCCCAATTAAGACCAAGATAAACATCTTTTGTCCAAAAAATCTGCTCCAGATTGAAAGACCAGCAAGTATTGATATATGAAATATACTTTACAGGTGATCTTGATAGCTTCCTGACAATGGCTGAGAAACAGAAATTAATTCTTCATGAGTTAGAGGTAATACGAGCTGGAGATGATGACCATCACATCCCAGGATATGAAAAAATTAAGTTGTATCCTGGCAAAAGTATCTGTAAGTTGAACATATATTTTTTCAGTTTTGTGTGACATATATTTTTTGATTTTCTACTTCAAACATTTTTGTTAATCGTTAGTTTATATCGTGATTATGTTTATTGGCCAGATTGCAATGCATATTCGGGATATATATTTGACGGTGACTGTGTGTCTGTCAGCATTTTGGTTAAAGTTTTGGTTGAAGCAAATTTTTAGAAATTGATACAGGGGTGGGGGGGGGGGGGGGGCAGATTTCTTGGCCTGTATACTTGGCAAAGTGCATTTGAGTGTTCCTGTGGTAAAAGCAATTGTGGCAAGAATGCAGTTTGACCACCCTAAATGAAAGAGGCATGTGGGTGGTCTTTCCTGGGAGGGTGTGGTCAAAATAAACGCATCTATTGACAATTTTACTTTTTAAAAAACACTCGGTGGTGAGAGGATCATTTTGGGATGAAAAGTGGATTTCTCTTATAAGTAATTTATCATTAAAAAAAGTGATGTTTTGAAAATTGGTGTGGGGGGTGGTCGCTCGCAAATAGGGGGACCACTTTTGGTTAAACATTTTGGTTAAAGTTTTAGGTTGAAGCAAGTTCTGGATAATGGATAGAGATACAGACTTCAAACTTGGCCTGTAGGTTACCTGTGTCAATTGCAATTGAATTATGTGGGTTTGAATTTTGGGGAATAGATCAAAGTAGTAACTCGGGTTGGCAATGGATAGAGGTACAAACTTCATACTTGGCTTTTATGTTGCCTGTGACATGTGCTATTGAATGATATGGGTTTAAATTATTGGGGCGGATTGAAGCAGTAATGGGAATGGGGATCAATATTTTGATCAAAGTTTTTGTTGAAGCAAATTTTCATAGAGGTACAGAATTCCTACTTGGCCTGTAGGTTACCTGTGGCAAGTGCAATTGAATTATGTGGTTTTAAATTTTTGAGGGGGTGGATCAAAGTATTAATTAAGGTGGGGATCAACATTTAAAGTTTCGGGTTGAAGCAAGATTTTACTTTAGTTTAATGGTTTTGTGTTTGAAGTAATTTCTCATTGCCTGCAACTCTGAAAATGTATATGTAAGACATAAATAACAAACCTCTGGTTAATAAACTAATTCAAGGTAAGTCTGATCTACCAGATAAAACAGGCTAACAGTATATGCTTGTCAATGAAGTTATGCTTTTGTTTCAAATTTTAGGTCCATTTTCTCAATTTCTAGAATTTACATATTTCTGGGTATCTCATTATATTGTTGAAATATTTTCATGGCAGTGTTTAATATTTCTGATTATCAAAATTTAGTTTGTTTGTTTGTTTATTGTTGTTTAACGTTCCACTCAAGAATATTTTACTCATATGGAGACGTCACCAAATGCCAGTGAAGGGCTTCAAATTTTGGCCAATGCTCGGCACTTACGGCCATTGAGCAGTGAGGGTTCTTTAACGTGCCGACACCTACTGTGACACGGGACCACGGTTTTTACTGTCTGATCCGACAGACAGGAAACCAACCTGCCGCCGGCTGGACTCAAACTCATGA
The DNA here is from genome assembly GCA_030159075.1 of Atrina japonica. NCBI lineage: Eukaryota > Metazoa > Mollusca > Bivalvia > Pterioida > Pinnidae > Atrina > Atrina japonica. The sequence continues at coordinate 1,517,137 of BROG01000099.1, forward strand.
CCAATCTCGAGTGCGCTACCGACTGAGCCAGGCCGGCTGTCAAAATTTAGAAGGCAGGGGCATTTGATTTTGAATGAAAAGAAAGTTGTGTATTAACTCTCTGCAACTCCAATCTTGAACATTTTTATTTCAGTGAAGAAATATCTTAGTCGCCAGATTGTGTCTAAACTTTACCCGCTGCATGATGAAGAGGAACTTAAAAGAATTGGAGTAGAGTGGTACCAGATCAACAAAGTATTCAAACCTCAGCCCATAGGTAAATACTGCTTATATCAGCAAGTGTATGTGTAGATGTGTACCAGATCAACAACAACAACAAAAAATATTCAAATCTCAGCCCATAGGTAAATACAGTTTATGTCAGCAAGTGTATCTGTAGATGTGTACCAGATCAACAAAGTATTCAAACCTCAGCCCATAGATAAATACTGCTATGTCAGCAAGTGTATGTGTAGATATGAACCTGCAACCCTTTTCACAAAAAAATCTTACGAATTTTTCGTACGATTATCATAAGTTTTTTCTTACGTCAATTTCACAAAAGCACTCGTTAAATTACGTTTCACACTAACAAAAAAAAATGAAATTACCCTTACAGTTTAATCTTACAACAAAAACTTTAGAGCTCTTCTATGTGGAAGTAACAAATACACCCAAGCAACAACATTGTAGTTTCGCTACACATGTGCACTTTCATTTTTCCGATGGAAACAAATCATCGGAGAATCTAGAAGGGGTTACAAGGGTTGCAAACTCATTTGAATATGTTTTTTATTTTTAAATAAAGATGTGAAGTGAAATAGTGTTGGAGATTCTTTTAACATGTAATTAATAGAATTACATAGAGTCCAAATTTGATAAATTAAAAAACTTTCTAGGCTTTCAAAATTGAAAATTTCTTCAAAGAATATTCTGGACCACTTCAAAACTATGATTTTTTTCTTGGAGTTAGATAATGTTTCATTGGGATTCCAGATTGGACAATTCCAAAATGTATCTCGAGACATGTTCCCGAAACCCTAGTCATTGCTGAATTCAACTTTATATTGGAGATATAATCAATCAATCGATGATATACAGTTGAAAGTATAATCATCCAAATTCATTGTCGCTATAAAAGGCCTCTTAGGACTTGTGAAATTAAAAAAAAGATAAAGATTTTCTCTTGCAAAATACGGAAATGTACCATGGGAGCAAACATCTAAAACTCTAACATTCGGCTGACTTTTCTTTCTTTTTCTGATTTTATTAATCATTAGTCTATCAATGAATTATTTTGTAAGGGTAAAAAGGAAATATTTACAAGTATGGAAGCTGCAAATCAACCCCCATGTCTTGTAGAAATTAAAATTTTACCCGGACCCCCCCTAAAATTAAAATCTCTTATATGGATTATGTTTGGTGAACTAGCTTTCTTTTGAGATGGATAATCAATCAATATTAGCTCATGAACAGGCACAGTTTCCTGTCTGAACACAGGAAAATGCGTCTTTGGGCTCCCAAATTTCAAATATATTTTGAGAAATGTGTAAAACTAATGACTATACTGTAGTGTGAAAATACTCATATTGTCACCTGCGACAATATGTGCTGCAAGAAACCTCTAGAAAGTTTGAAAAAATGTGTAAAACCTTTCATTTTTCTAAAAATTAATAGCAAGTTTCCAACTTTCATGCTTTGCTTGGTGAAGAAATTCTACCTTCTAACTTGAAATTCTGGGAAATATGTTGGCTGGGATATCAAAACTTGTTTATGGCATAGGCGTAGAAAATTTCTGATGCACTCTTGAATTACTCTTGTAAAATTTGTGTTTGTTGAAACTCAAATTATTTCTTGAAAATAATTAGTCTGTAAATTTAATTTGGGATAAAAAGAAGTCGCAATGTTATAATTAACTCTCTCAGCTTTTAAAATTGAAAATTTCTGGGAAGCGGGAAAAACAGTGGTTGTATGTCTGGAAGCTAGATAATACATCATTGGGCTTCTGATTACTTGGATAATTCCAAAATGTATCTCGGGGGCTTACTCCTGACCCCCAAGCCATCATTGAATTCAACTCTGATTTCAGTTTAAATAATCTATGATCAATGAAATATTTACCGCAGTAGAAATAATACCCTGGCAATTGCTACTCATATTTTTTATATAACAGTTGAAATCGCTGGCCATCTAATTCATAATTTGATATTTTAACTGCATCAGTAAATCAGTTCCACGGTAGGTTAAAAAATAACTTTCTTTGTGTGACAATTAAAATATCACATGTATGTCATAGTTAGTTTAACTGTCTGTTTTGTATAATGCGTTTTTTTTTTATAATGCAGCCTGAGATTGGTTGATTTAACCACAGTAAAAGTATTTAATTCTGAGTAGCACTGTTAGTGTATTATTTCTACCACTGTAAAATAATTTTTACATATATCCGTACAAAATATTTTAAGTGTTTGAAATATCAAAATATGAATTAGACAGCCAGCGATTTTACCTGCAGTAAAATTAATTTTACTCCAAGTAAAAATTATATTACTAAGTAATGGCCAGTGTATTATTATCTAGTGCGGTAAAAATAATTGCTACTCCATTACAAAGTATTTTAATCGCAGTAAAAATAATTAGTAGTGGTTATAAGTTGGATGGCCAACTATAAGTCGGGCGCAGCAAAATGCAACCCTTTAAGTTAGCAAAATAGGTGTAAAACTTGCTAACTTTGACGTCATTTTACTATTAATGACATGAAAGTCTGAATTCATGCCAATCCTTTTTTTTTTTTTTACATGTATAATGCCATGCTCTCAAGACATAAATAGCCGCCATTTTTAAAGTATGAAAAGTAATCGTTATATATTTTAATCATATGATTTATTTATTTTACACTTACGACTAATTTCACTCGTGAGAGTAGCTGGAGGCACTTATAGACTTACGATTAAATACTATCGTAAGTTTTCTCGTAAGATATTTTTTGAAAAGCATAAAAATTGTAAGATTCTCATACAATTTTTTTTATCGTAAGATTTTTGTGAAAAGGGCTACAGATCAAGGAAGTATTCAAACCCCAGCTCATAGGTAAATACTGCTTTTGTCAGCAAGTGTATGTGTAAGTGTGTACCAGATCATCAAACCCCAGCTCATAAGTAAATTTTTTGTCAGCAAGTGTATGTGTAAGTGTGTACCAGATCAAAAAAAAAAAATATTCAAACCCCAGCTCATAAGTAAATACAGCTTTTGACAGCAAGTGTATGTGTAAGTGTGTACCAGATCAAAAAAAAAAAATATTCAAACCCCAGCTCATAAGTAAATACAGCTTTTGTCAGCAAGTGCATGTGTAATTGTGTACCAGATAAAAAAAAAATATATTCAAACCCCAGGTCATAAGTTAATACAGCTTTTGTCAGCAAGTGTATGTGTAAGTGTGTACCAGATAAAAAAAAAAAAATATTCAAACCTCAGCCCATAGGTAAATACAGCTTTTGTCAGCAAGTGTATGTGTAATTGTGTACCAGATAAAAAAAAAAAAAATTCAAACCCCAGGTCATAAAATGTAAAAAGCTTTTGTCAGCAAGTGTATGTGTAAGTGTGTGTACCAGATCAAAAAAAAAAAATATTCAAACCTCAGCTCATAAGTAAATACAGCTTTTGTCAGCAAGTGTATGTGTAAGTGTGTACCAAATCAACAACAACAAAATATTCAAACCTCAGCCCATAGGTAAATACAGCTTTTGTCAGCAAGTGTATGTGTAATTGTGTACCAGATCAAAAAAAAAAATATTCAAACCCCAGGTCATAAGTAAATACAGCTTTTGTCAGCAAGTGTATGTGTAAGTGTGTACCAGATCAACAAAAAAAATATTCAAACCCCAGCTCATAAGTAAATACAGCTTTTGTCAGCAAGTGCATGTGTAATTGTGTACCAGATAAAAAAAAAATATATTCAAACCCCAGGTCATAAGTAAATACAGCTTTTGTCAGCAAGTGTATGTGTAAGTGTGTACCAGATAAAAAAAAAAAAAATATTCAAACCTCAGCCCATAGGTAAATACAGCTTTTGTCAGCAAGTGTATGTGTAATTGTGTACCAGATAAAAAAAAAAAAAATTCAAACCCCAGGTCATAAGTAAATACAGCTTTTGTCAGCAAGTGTATGTGTAAGTGTGTACCAGATCAACAAAAAAAATATTCAAACCTCAGCTCATAAGTAAATACAGCTTTTGTCAGCAAGTGTATGTGTAAGTGTGTACCAAATCAACAACAACAAAATATTCAAACCTCAGCCCATAGGTAAATACAGCTTTTGTCAGCAAGTGTATGTGTAATTGTGTACCAGATCAAAAAAAAAAATATTCAAACCCCAGGTCATAAGTAAATACAGCTTTTGTCAGCAAGTGTATGTGTAAGTGTGTACCAGATCAACAACAAAAAAAAATATTCAAACCTCAGCCCATAGGTAAATACTGCTTACATCAGCATGTGTATGTGTGGCTGTTTGACCAAATCTTATGACTCTCTGAAGGAGTGGTGAAAGCACCATGATTGAAATTTTGACATCTCTTATTTCTGACCAGTGCATGTTTTATATTCACTAAAGCCTAGGCTGATTATGCAGAGAAATTGACAGTTAACATGTTTAAGGCTGATGTTTTATTGTTTTCTCTCTCATCCTGTCATAATTAAGTGCTTGCTGTCACCATTTAACTGAAAAGTTATTAGAAAAAAAGACAAATGAAACAAATGTCCTATGACTCTAGACCTTTTTGTGCTCTAGGTTACTATGTTTTAATGGTACATGATTGCTAATGATTATATTAATATTGCCTTGTTGGGCAATCATTTGTAGTTACTTTCACAGGTTGGGTATGAATGAGAATTACGTGATTAATATTTGTACTTTATTTCTTACTCCATTTCAGATCGTGTTCAGAATTACTTTGGTGAGAAAGTTGCCCTGTACTTTGCCTTTTTGGGCTATTACACTATAGCACTGATACCTCCAGCTTTCATAGGGATCATCTACTTCATTACATCATGGAACAGTATGTTTAGAGAAGCCATTTTTGCTGTATTTAACCTCATATGGGCCACCATATTTCTGGAAGTTTGGAAACGCTATTGTTCGGAGCTCTCATTCAAGTGGGGAACAGTGGACATGGTGTCCTCTCGATTTGATGAGCCAAGAGCCAATTACTATGGAACTCTGGGTAAAAATCCTGTCACAGGAAAGCCAGAACCTGTTTACCCCAAGTGGAAGAGGTCATTGCGATTTTATGGGGTGACTGTTCCTGTTATCGGAACCTGTCTGCTTGTAGCTTTCTACATAATGTTGGGATATTTCATTTTACAAGACTGGGCCGACAGTAACTATGCCAAAGAGAAGAGTTGGTTCAATTATGGTATGCTCCATATACCAACTGCAATATATGCCATTGTAATTGGTATCGTCAACACTTTTTATCGAAAGATCGCTAAAAGGCTCAACGATTGGGGTAAGAGATTTAAACTTTGTAAGTTTGTGACGTTTAGAAGTCTTTTGTACATATTTGGTTTTGGATTTTAAGCATGAGCAATAATGAATTTATTTTTTCATTTATTTGCTTCAAAAAATTTTCCAACTCATCAGTTACCTTATGATTTGAGTACTGTAAATTTGATCTAATAATGTCTTTCAGGTGACCTTTAACACTGAGTATGAAAAAAGAGGGAGGTGGGGGTTATATATTATTTGAGTGAACTTGTACTATGTACAAAAAATGACTTTGAAAACTGAACATGGAGTTAAGTGGATTTGATATGTTGTTTTAGTGAACTTGTAGTATTCTGAATTTGTCACTTTTTCAGAGAATCACAGGTTACAGGTGTCCTATGATAACCACTTGATCGTCAAATTGATATTGGTAAGTGTTAATGTAAGAACTTATTGAAGATAAGATGTGACACAATATACATCTCTAGGGTCAGGGTAACCCAAATTGTGAATTTCATCGCCCCCTGTACTCTGATGTTTAAAGGACAGAATTATTTTTTTACTGGGGCATATAACAAAATCTAAAATAGGAATACATAATGTTGGGCCAAATATTGGATACATGATAGAAATTTATTATTCAATTTTTTTTTTTAGTTTTGGGGTTTTGTTTCACAATCTCTGTATAAATATATGACATTTGTCCTTGCAGTTTTGGTTTTACAATCGTAATATGATCATATTTTTTTTTGCCTTTGCAGTTTGACTTTGTGAACTGTTTTATTTCGCTGTTTTACGTAGCCTTCTACATGCAAGATATGGCTTTGCTTAGAAGTGTAAGTTTCACATTTCTTTAATTTCTGTGTTGAAAATACTTTTTGATATCATACATATATTACATTTGTAAAGTCTGTTGTGAAGGGTGTAATTGTAAAGTCTGTTGTGAAGGGTGTAATTGTAAAGTCTGTTGTGAAGGGTGTAATTGTAAAGTCTGTTGTGAAGGGTGTAATTGTAAAGTCTGTTGTGAAGGGTGTTAATTGTAAAGTCTGTTGTGAAGGGTGTAATTGTAAAGTCTGTTGTGAAGGGTGTAATTGTAAAGTCTGTTGTGAAGGGTGTAATTGTCTGTTGTGAAGGGTGTAATTGTAAAGTCTGTTGTGAAGGTGTAATTGTAAAGTCTGTTGTGAAGGATGTAATTGTAAAGTCTGTTGTGAAGGGTGTAATTGTAAAGTCTGTTGTGAAGGGTGTAATTGTAAAGTCTGTTGTGAAGGGTGTAATTGTAAAGTCTGTTGTGAAGGGTGTAATTGTAAAGTCTGTTGTGAAGGGTGTAATTGTAAAGTCTGTTGTGAAGGGTGTAATTGTAAAGTCTGTTGTGAAGGGTGTAATTGTAAGGTCTGTTGTGAAGGGTGTAATTGTAAAGTCTGTTGTGAAGGATGTAATTGTAAAGTCTGTTGTGAAGGGTGTAATTGTAAAGGGTGTTGTAAAGTCTGTTGTGAAGGGTGTAATTGTAAAGTCTGTTGTGGAAGGTGTAATTGTAAAGTCTGTTGTGAAGGGTGTAATTGTCTGTTGTGAAGGGTGTGTAATTGTAAAGTCTGTTGTGAAGGGTGTAATTGTAAAGTCTGTTGTGAAGGGTGTAATTGTAAAGTCTGTTGTGAAGGGTGTAATTGTAAAGTCTGTTGTGAAGGGTGTAATTGTAAAGTCTGTTGTGAAGGGTGTAATTGTAAGGTCTGTTGTGAAGGGTGTAATTGTAAAGTCTGTTGTGAAGGATGTAATTGTAAAGTCTGTTGTGAAGGGTGTAATTGTAAAGTCTGTTGTGAAGGGTGTAATTGTAAAGTCTGTTGTGAAGGATGTAATTGTAAAGTCTGTTGTGAAGGGTGTAATTGTAAAGTCTGTTGTGAAGGATGTAATTGTAAAGTCTGTTGTGAAGGGTGTAATTGTAAAGTCTGTTGTGAAGGATGTAATTGTAAAGTCTGTTGTGAAGGATGTAATTGTAAAGTCTGTTATGAAGGGTGTAATTGTAAAGTCTGTTGTGAAGGGTGTAATTGTAAATTCTGTTATGAAGGGTGTAATTGTAAAGTCTGTTGTGAAGGGTGTAATTGTAAAGTCTGTTGTGAAGGGTGTAATTGTAAAGTCTGTTGTGAAGGGTGTTATTGTAAAGTCTGTTGTGAAGGGTGTAATTGTAAAGTCTGTTGTGAAGGGTGTTATTGTAAAGTCTGTTGTGAAGGGTGTAATTGTAAAGTCTGTTGTGAAGGATGTAATTGTAAAGTCTGTTGTGAAGGGTGTTATTGTAAAGTCTGTTGTGAAGGGTGTACTTGTAAAGTCTGTTGTGAAGGATGTAATTGTAAAGTCTGTTGTGAAGGGTGTTATTGTAAAGTCTGTTGTGAAGGATGTAATTGTAAAGTCTGTTGTGAAGGGTGTTAATGTAAAGTCTGTTGTGAAGGGTGTAATTGTAAAGTCTGTTGTGAAGGATGTAATTGTAAAGTCTGTTGTGAAGGGTGTAATTGTAAAGTCTGTTGTGAAGGGTGTAATTGTAAAGTCTGTTGTGAAGGGTGTTATTGTAAAGTCTGTTGTTAAGGGTGTAATTGTAAAGTCTGTTGTGAAGGATGTAATTGTAAAGTCTGTTGTGAAGGGTGTAATTGTAAAGTCTGTTGTGAAGGGGGTAATTGTAAAGTCTGTTGTGAAGGGTGTTATTGTAAAGTCTGTTGTGAAGGGTGTAATTGTAAAGTCTGTTGTGAAGGGTGTAATTGTAAAGTCTGTTGTGAAGGGTGTAATTGTAAAGTCTGTTGTGAAGGATGTTATTGTAAAGTCTGTTGTGAAGGATGTAATTGTAAAGTCTGTTTGAAGGGTGTAATTGTAAAGTCTGTTGTGAAGGGTGTAATTGTAAAGTCTGTTGTGAAGGGTATAAGATGTGAATGTATTTTTAAAAACCCAACTTTTTTTAAAGACTAAAATTAAATCCATAAACAAAGTGAAATGGATGAGCAGGGTGGCACATTGATTTTTTTTTGTTTCTTTATCTCGTTGTAACAGCATTTGGCAGCTTTACTGATCACACAACAGGTCATAGGTCAGCTGAGAGAAGCCATGGTCCCATTCTTCTTCTTGCGACGTAGAAAGGTACAAGTTGATAAGATCATGAAGAAATCGACAGCCTTACAGAAAATAGAGTATTACAATGGAGAGATAGATGAAACTGTACAGAAACAAGCCAACCTGGAAAGTGAAATGGATGAGTACGAGGTGAGTATCTGATTTAACAATATGATGATAATGCTATATATTGTGGTGATGTAATTTATATCCTCTGATATGTCATAGGTTCACTTAGGAATGTAGACTGTTCTACAAAGAATCTGAATTCACCAGTCTAGTCTATAGTGTGAATTTTCTGTCTCACTTCTAATGATAATTTTGTTGTTGTTATCAGATATCTCTGATTATGTAATGATTCAATCTAATACAAGTTAGACTCTACAGTAATAAACATATGATACTTGATTTTCATATGTATATTGCAATTTTCTATGTGCGATTTCTGCTGCTGTTGATGTCAGCCATACTAGGGAGTAATCAGTATTTTGGATAATTCGGTGTGCATTTATTTCTGTTAGCACTAACACTTAGAAAATAACTAGAGTGATTTGTTAATATATTGATAATGGTATAAATTGCAAAAGCTGCTTTCTTGGTGATGGTATTAGACAAGCTTTTGTGTTGTCCAATGTCATTTGTTTGTTCTCTCAGCTATTTTCGCCTTTCAGTAGTCTGTAAATTCCTAAGAAAAAGACCTGACATTATATTTATCTCATATCAACCTGAATAGTTATAATGACAACAGTTTTCATTGTAATTTTTATGTCACAGGGAACAATGGATGATTACTTGGAGATGTTCTTACAGTTTGGATATGTTTTCCTCTTTTCATCTGCTTTCCCATTGGCTGCATTGTGGGCGTTACTCAACAACATCACAGAAATTAGGTCAGATTCTTTCAAAATGTGTCGCATCTTCCAGAGACCATTTGCAGAGGCAGCATCCAACATTGGGGCATGGCAGGTCAGTGATAATTGCTGTCTGTTTATGTTATGATTAGTATGTTTTCATAGAATTGATAATACGAACTCGGGCATTACCTTGAAGTCAGCCCAGATTGGTCATTGTTGCATCATAACGCAATGTTAATTGCATTGGGTTTGGAAAACCACATGCTATTTAATTAAAATCATGTGATATTTGTGTAAATGATGAAAAGAAAAATGGCATGCACACACATACTTGCGCATGTGTTTGCCAGGTGTGTGTGTGCTCCTTGAAATCTCTTTTAAAAATGTTTATCATTCAAAATGTATGTGTGGATACAACAAGTGCATTTTCAATTTTTCAAAAACATTGCTATAATTTTCCTTTTAAACATGACACACATTTGCTATATAATATAGTCAATTTCTGGTGTAATATTGCTGTTCAGTAAAAGTGATATTGAACATGTACAAAAACATGCAAATGAGCGTATGTCACCATGGGAATTGGGTCATATTCCTACACACTACTACAAGTATACGTCTACAAAATGTCTGACTTAAATATTCTAAATAATTAACTGATGATTATTTATTTATCATGTGCCCCTAAATCATTTAATCAATGTATGTAATGGGCCATTTCCCAGACGTCGCCATATAGGCCTACGGGCGAAGCATTGTCCATTGAGAACAGTTATGTTGATATGTTCTTGAAGTTATATTATAAAAAGAATATAACATTCACGTTTATGTAATATTAAACTTATGAAACTCAAATATTGATTCCCTATGAAACTCGCCACAGGCTCATTTCATATGAAATTAATATATTTGTTCAATGGGTTCAATATTACATGAACACTCATGTTAGATCTTCTGTTTTTAGCCCATCAACAACGTATGGTGGGCTATTCATATGGACCTGTATCAGTGGTCTGTCCGTCGTCTGTCTGTCATCCGTCTGTCATCCGTCTGTTGTCCATCTGTCCTGAACAATTCTTGTTACCGCTAGTTCTTAGAAAAGACTGAAGGGATCTTCTTGAAATTTGACATGAAAGTTTCCCTTGAGGTCTAGTTGTGCACATTGTATTTTCATAGAGATTGGAATCCAACATGGCTGACAGCCGGCCATCTTGGATTTTGACCAAAGGATGTTTGTTACCTGAAAGGATTTCCTTGAAATTTGACATAAAGGTTCCCGCGTGGTCCAGTTGTGCATATGACATTTTCAGAGAGATTGGAATCCAACATGGCTGACAGGTGGCCATTTTGGATTTTGACCAAAGGATGTTTGTTTCCGCTATTTCTCAGAAAGGACTGAAAGGATTTCCTTGAAATTTGACATGAAGGTTCCCCCACGAGGTCTAGTTGTGCATATGACATTTTCAGAGAGATTGGATTCCAACATGGCTGACAGGTGGCCATTTTGGATTTTGACAATGGAAGTATGTATTTCTCAGAATGTACTGAAGGAATCTTTTTGAAATTGATTATGGAGGTTCCCCCTGAGGTCTAGATGTGCATATTTTATTTTCAGAGAGATCAAAATCCAAGATGGACATCTATCAGCCATGTTGAATTTCATTATCTCTGAAAATGAAATATGTTCAGTTCATGTTCAGTTTCGCTATAATCTTGTGAAAAAAGTATTTCACAGAAATATGGATTTAAGTTCAAATTCAATGTTGAGACACAAAATAAGAGAAAAAGAAGAGAAAAGAAAAGTCTATCATAGATCAGACATAGAACATCTCATGGTGGATGCCAAGATCCCTCTGGGATCTCTTGTTATGTATTTGCTTTGAAATATGATCACATGTATAATTGTATTATTTTTACCTGTGTGTTTACCTGTTCAGGTTGCATTTGAATTGATCAGTGTTATGGCAGTTATGACAAACTGTGCACTGCTGGGGATGAATCCAGAGGTGAAGAAACTGTTACCTACAGATATTACTAGTGTTAATATTGTTTTGATATTTGTAGTTGTGGAGGTAAGAAAAGTTTTATTAGTTTATTGACTTAATGTGATATTATATATAGGAAATGCCATTGTGATATTATATATAGGAAATACCATTGTGATATTATATGTAAGAAATACCATTGTGATATCAGATATAGGAAATATCTTTGTGATATAAGATATAGGAAATATCATTGTGATATTATATATAAGAAATACCATTGCGATATCATATATAGGAAATACCATTTTGATATCATATGTTAGAAATGCCATTGTGATATTATATATAAGAAATACCATTGTGATATTATATATAAGAAATACCATTGTGATATTATATATAAGAAATACCATTGTGATATCATATGTTAAAAATACCATTGTGATATCAGATATAGGAAATACCATTGTGATATTATATATAAGAAATACCATTGTGATATCAGATATAGGAAATACCATTGTGATATTATATATAAGAAATACCATTGTGATATCAGATATAGGAAATATCATTGTGATACAAGATATAGGAAATACCATTGTGATATTATATATATAAGAAATACCATTGTGATATTATATATAAGAAATACCATTGTGATATTATATATAAGAAATACCATTGTGATATTATATGTAAGAAATACCATTGTGATATCAGATATAGGAAATATCATTGTGATATAAGATATAGGAAATATCATTGTGATATTATATATAAGAAATACCATTGTGATATTATATATAGGAAATACCATTGTGATATCAGATATAGGAAATATCATTGTGATATTATATGTAAGAAATACCATTGTGATATTATATATAGGAAATACCATTGTGATATCAGATATAGGAAATATCATTGTGATATAAGATATAGGAAATATCATTGTGATATTATATATAAGAAATACCATCGTGATATTATATGTTAGAAATGCCATTGTGATATCATATGTAAGTCATAAGTCATAATCCATCTCCATCTGGTCCTTGCACTCGTTTTATCAAGAAAATGTAAGTCCTTAGTTCTTAGTCTTAAGTTAATTGATCTTAAGACAAAAAAGGACTGTTTTATCAAGCCTACACTAACATCTTGTTAGTTCAGGAATTATTACACCGGCTGCATTAGCAAAGATAACTTGTGACACTTACAACAATAACCTAGGTCTATGCACTGCCTCTGGGTAGTCATAGAAACAGAACCTGATATGGAAATAAGTCACAAGTCTTAATTCTATGTAAAATGGTCACAAGTCGCAAGTTGTATGTCAGGTACTAAGATCAAGTCTAAGACATAGGATCTTTTGTAAAAAGAGCCACTGGTCCTGAAATGCCATAATCCCTGATGGCCCTAGAAAAAGTTGGTTTATTGTTTATGAATAACTAACATTTTATACTTTATAATATGTTTATTCTTACTGAATGTACTGCTATCTCTTTATATTGTACAATATTGTAAGTCAAAGATGCAATTTTTCTGGATTTTACAGAAATTCTGGTATGTTCTTTACAGGATTAATAAATTTGGAGATTATATCTTTATTTAAAATATAGATTATTCACTCAATATTCATGTTATTGTGATTTTATCCATTTCTTTCTTTGTATTGCAATCTTATCCATTTCTTTCTTTGTATTGCAGCATGTCATTCTTGCCATCAAAGTAGCAGTAGCTTACTTCATACCAGATAGTCCTAAATGGGTGGAGATCCAACTTGCAAAGATGGCCTATACAACTAAGCTTGCCTTACATGACAAGGTATATCAGTGTTTTAATGTTTGTATTATCTACAATGTATAAGACTCAACAATAGCACACCTGCTACTAACCAGAATAACCTGGTCATTATATTTCACTCATTTTGATCACTGCATTAACGTCTGAATGCATGCCCTATCAGAACGCGTCAACTGTTACTTAACCAAATTGTGACATCATAGTAATTAACGTCTAACGACTTACATTGTCTTCTTCCCAAATAATAATAAATGAAAGTTGTGATTTATCATAATTTGCTATCCATCTATAATTCATTTGCAGTATAAGTTCAATAGATTTTCTTTGTTTTTTTTTTTTAATTTAAACATATATTTATCCTTGATATCATTTGAATAGTGCTAGCAATCTCCATATGTGTAAACAAGCGGGTGACTGTCAGAAATCATGACTTTGCATAATCTTTAGATTATTGAATGGTTTGGTCAATACAATTTTTGGGGGGTGACAGGTTTAATCAACACTCAATGTCTTAAAGCCCTCTGGAGGACCCTGGCCGTGAGAGGGCACTTTGATTATTCAAGTTAATCATATACATTTGTTATACTTGTAATTACCTATTTGACCTATTTCTTTTTCTCTCCTGAAAAATCAAGCCGTGAACATGTCCCTTCCATACTGTTCTCTGCTCTGCTGTTTTTCCTGCATTTGTTCACTATCTAAAACATACTGTGCTAACTTTTACTCACAAAATACTAAATGTAGTAGCCATAGTTACTAATTTAGGTGCAACTTGGAGTCTAGGTCCCTCCCATATGAAAACTTTAGTCTTGAGATTTCCACAAGCTTCAGTAATGCAGAGATTTCCTCAACTGAGTTCTTGGCATGTATATTCTAGTAAACAGACCTCAAATACCTTGAAGAAATCGGGAATCGTTAAGTCTTTTGTAGGTAACGGGGACAAAATGCTCAGAGAATTACAGGTAACATACCTCTGGCCGTGTCAGTGGTTTCTATGGGCAAAAACAATAACCAGGGCTATATCTTTTGAAATACAAGTAGCAGAGGTTTAATATTTCACAGGTACAATCATTATGATTAGTCATAGATGGTACCGTGACCTTGTGACCTAGATTATGTCATCTGACCTACTCTTTAGTAAAAAAAAAATCAGTAGGCATATCTGAGATGCAATGCTGCCTTTGGGGAGATATATTGTTATCAGACAAACTCTTTTTGTATTTGCAACAAAACAATATGTAGGAATGGAAGGAATCAGTAGTAGATGGCAGCATCAGCTATACCATGAGTGCATTGCAGCAATACCATAGAATTTGTTCTTCTAATTACCAGGGTATATTTCTCAAAACAGATGTATTTTTCATGCTGTACCTAATCTAGGTATAAAAAAAATCTTGGTAAATAACAAATACAAAATAACAATTTGATTAAATTGGCTCATGATATTTTAATGTATATTTTTCTAGCAAATTGGAATCCATAAACAGGTTTGAAAGAGAAAAAATATATGCTTTTTAACGCTCATATTTCACAAATTTTTTGCCACTTGGCCTTTATCAAGAGAAAATTTGTGAAATTTGAGTGTTTTAGTGTTTTTTTCGCATACTGATTCTTCCCTATAGAGGACATTAAATTTTATTGGATATGCATTTTTAGTTTTACGTGTAGCTTATCTTTTCCAGCAAGTTCACTTTCATATCAAAATTCTACTTTACTAGTATCTAGACAATGAAAATAGATATGTACATTTTTAAATTGATTTTCAACTTTTTCAGCTCACCTGGACCAAAGGTCACATGAGTTTTATGCCATCACTTGGTGTCTATCGTCATCTGTCTGGTGTAAACTATTTAAAAATTCTTTTTTCTTTGAAACTACTGAACCAGTTTGAAAAATATGGCTGTCATGGCTATAAATAGAACAAAACAGTAAACTTTTGCTAAAATCTTCTCATCTGATACTACTGAACCAATTCATACAAAACTTGAATACAATTATCCCTAGAAAATCTACTCTAAAAATAGAACAAATTAGTTGACAGATACTTTTTACTTAATATCTCAAATATTATTAAAGCTAGACAAAAAAAAGCAGTATCGTAAAATGATCTGGTTGTAAAGATCTACTAAATATTTATTTCACCAGAAATTGTCAGGTCAACACTTATTGAGTTATTTCCCCTTTTAAGTGGATCTTTCATTTTTTTAGCTGTTTTTAGTCATTATCTTGAAAAGTATAAAGTATAATAATGGAGAGAAAACAAAAATGTTGAGAAAGAAATTTCCTTTCAAAATAGAATGCTAAATTTAGTTCAGGTGAGTGATTCAGGCTTTATGGAGCCTCTGGATAGATTTTCAATTATTTTTTGGTCTCTGTTCTTCAACATTTACTATTTTGATTTTTATTTACACATAGAATTATTTACATCTTTTGTTTTTAATTGACCTTTTTACACCAGCATGTTTAACAGATTTATTTCTCATACATGCTCTTTGTTATATACCTAGAAATTTTCACTTCTGTTTAATTTTCTTAATTTTCATCCTGTAAATCACATCATCTCTCACATCAGGTGTAAAATATCACTACATCCATACTCTGGTTTTGTTTGGGTGTATTTTACTTGTGAAGGATTACTGGTCTATTCTTAGCTCCTTTGTGTCCAGATTTTAGCCGGTTCCATTGACTGGACACTTCTGAAACACACTTATAAAACAGCAGTAAAACAAGCAAACGCATAACATGAAGTCAACAAACCTACTCAATACTCAAGCTCAACAAGCTTTTATTTCAAGATTTTGTGATAGAGGCATACAGAATTTATTTTGCAACTAGGTATTTTTGTATATTTATGACATAGAATTCTTTATAATGATAAAAAAACATGGTCCATTTGAAGAAATTTTCAGAAATATTAAAAAATTAACTTGACATGTTTAAGTACATATTCAAATTTTGAGTACCATACTTAACATATTTTTATCTTTTTTATGAGAAAAATCATTAATTTGATTGACGTCTTGATGTGAATGAAATAAGATAGGAATGTTTTACTTGGTAAGTCACATCCAGAAATTATACAAACAATTGTTATAGTCAAAATAGTAAAATGAATGAGTATTGAGTGGTAACATTAGGCCCAGACCTCCTGTATGTTATAATATTTTGCTTTAAGGGTATTTATTCACAGAGTTCCATCAAATTCCATTTGTGTTTTATTTTAAAATATTTCTATCACCTGAAAACATCACTTAGGCCATGGCAAATTAACTACCTGTTCTTTGGACCCACCCACACCTAAAATAAAGTTTGTGTAAATACAAAATTTATTTCTGCTGCTTGTGTCATGTTTGGAAATACTTTTATGACAAATTCAACATGAGCATTTGACTTACCAGTATTCTGATACTTGTTAAATGCAAGAAACATTTTGTTAAGAAAGATCATTGATGCACATGGATGATAACTTCAGTGTAAAGTATGCCAAAGGAATAAAATCGATTAAAATACAAACTTGATTTTTATATAGCTTTAATTTGTGAAAGTAGATATCAAGAAATATTGGTAGCTCGCTTGACTTAACATCTCTTGCCCCTGAAAAAGTAACTTGAAAAATGATTACAATCAATCAAATTGCTTGCATGCCCCCAATTTTTTCTCCAACGTGTCCAATACCCAAAGAGCAACTAATTAATTTGGCATGGCCTTATTGCAAATTATAAAAAGCATGCTAAGTAAGATATATGATCTTAATACAAACTACTGTATACAGGGTTATTTTCGCCCCATGTTATTTTTGCCCTAATGCATATGTAAATGGTTTTGCCCAATTTTAAGTTTGCCCAGATTTTTATAATTAAAAATAGATGAATTTACCATTTTGAATTTGCCCAGTTTTGAATTGCCCTCTGACGATGAGGGCGAAAGAGGTGAAAATAAAACGGGAGCAAAAATTTCCCTGTGTACAGTATACAAACACATGCAGATAAATTACCAATAACCTATGCAAACCCACAAAGGAAAATGACCAATCACAGTTAAATACCATCAACTCCACGTACAGTGAGGTGGAATCGAGATAGATATAAACCTGGTTATAACCGGATTTTGTAATTTATATTGATAAAGTATAATGTTAGAAATGCACTGAGAAGAGATATATCCTCGTTATAACCCAGTATTTTATTATATACAATCTCGTTATAAGTGGAGTTGAAAGTAGTTGTGATTTCGTTTAATTGTATACATGACACTAATTAATATTTTACAGAGACTGAAGGAAACATCTGATGGTCGGAAGAAACTACACGATTTGATCTGCAATCTCCCCAGTAACACAGAGCCTGAGACCGATTTGTAATCTGAACCACTGATGAATGCTTTGATGCTCAAAATGACGACTGAAGTGATATACTGTATTACACAAATATTTAGTTTGTGCTCTTAGACAGACTGACAGTCTGTGCTCTTAGACAGACAAATATTTAGTCTGTTCTCTAAAACAGACTAATAATTAGTCTAAACAGACAAAGATTTAGTCTGCACTCTTAGACAGACAAATAATTGGTCTGCACTCTAAAACAGACAAATATTTAGTTCGTTCTGTAAAACAGACTAATAATTCATCTGTGCTCTAAAACAGACAAATATTTAGTTTGTTCTGTAAAACTGACTAATAATTCATAAAACAGACAAATATTTAGTTTGTTCTGTAAAACAGACTAATAATTCATCTGTGCTCTAAAACAGACAAATATTTAGTTCGTTCTGTAAATCAGACTAATAATTAATCTGTGCTCTAAAACAGACAAATATTTAGTTTGTTCTGTAAATCAGACTAATAATTCATCTGTGCTCTAAAACAGACAAATATTTAGTTTGTTCTGTAAAACTAACTAATAATTCATCTGTGCTCTAAAACAGACAAATATTTAGTTTGTTCTGTAAAACAGACTAATAATCTGCGCTCTAAAACTATTTAGTCTGTTCTGTAAAACAGACAAAATTCATTTAAAACAGACAAATATTTAGTTTGTTCTGTAAAACAGACTAATAATTCATCTGTGCTCTAAAACAGACAAATATTTAGTTTGTTCTGTAAAACAGACTAATAATTCATCTGTGCTCTAAAACAGACAAATATTTAGTTTGTTCTGTAAAACAGACTAATAATTCTGTGCTGTAAAACAGACACATATTTAGTTTGTTCTGCAAAACAGACTAATAATTCATCTGTGCTTTAAAACAGACAAATATTTAGTTTGTTCTGTAAAACAGACTAATAATTCATCTGTGCTCTAAAACAGACAAATATTTAGTTTGTTCTGCAAAACAGACTAATAATTCATCTGTGCTTTAAAACAGACAAATATTTAGTTTGTTCTGTAAAACAGACTAATAATTAATCTGTGCTCTAAAACAGACAAATATTTAGTTTGTTCTGCAAAACAGACTAATAATAAATCTGTGCTTTAAAACAGACAAATATTTAGTCCTTGCTCGTAGACAGACAAATATTTAGTCTGTAAGATGTTTATTCTGCTTTATTAGTAACAAGAAATTTTAGGCATCTTAGCTTAATCTTTGGATTTTGGTCTTTCTCTTGTATTTTTTTGTTCTATAGTGCAAAAGAGCTTTAGAAAGTAAATTTTAAGCCAAAGAACTGCCAAATTCTGAAAGATACAGAAAACTAAGTGTAAAAACAGATGTAATGATGACTGAGCATTGGACAATCAAAACTGATTTCTTTTTTCTGAAAATGTAGTGAGGCACTTGCCTTGTGGGAGCTGTCATTTTGTTTGAGATATTGATATAAGAAATTATCTATCAATTTTTGTATCAATAACTGCAAGTCCAGAGAAATATATTTTCATAGTAAATGTGAACCATTTGCAAAGTAAAGTTAACAAATCGTCCTTGTAACATTTTAAAAATAGCATAAACAGTTCCCTTTAGTATGGATAGTTGGAATGATTCACGGTTATACATTTTGGTAGAAGTAGTTCAATTAAAAATAATTTGTCTAGTCTACTTGTGTTTTAGGAGTTAATTGAATAGTTCACTAATATTAGTTTTTTACTTGGTGATTGTATAGTTGCTATTGCAGCATGGTGATTGTGTAAATGATTAATTTTTTGCTGAAAAAAATGTTCTTATTATATTTTACAGCATTTTGTTAACATTTTTCTAAATTTAGTTTTTTATGTTAATATTATGATATGGGTTTCTAAAAGTGCAATTATTACATATCTATTTTTTTATCTTGTTTTGAAGTAACAGGCAATGTCTTGAGACAGTAATTCCTTTGTTTTTGTACACATACTGTAGAATCAGAAAATATCATGAGGTTAAAGTTTTGTTGTATTAAAGATAAAACAAATTCGTTGACATTAAATTTTGTTGAAATAAAATAAAAAAAGCATTTGTAAAGATTCTATTACTATTACTAGGTCTAATTTATATAAAATTTCATCATTGCTTAAATTTCATAAATGAAAACAACGAAATAAATGAAACTCAAACACGATGAAACTTTCTGATTCTACAGTATATATAAATTTGTTAGTTACTATATAGTGTGACATTTGAATGATGATCATAAGGTCTTTATTGGACAAATATAGACTGATTATTAAGGGGTATTTTTTCACTTTTGGTGTGTTTTTATCCTTTTTTTGTTGATTATTTTACAGGGAATTTTCACCCTATCATAGGGGCTGAAATAATTCCCCATTCCCAATGCAAAAAATAAAAAATGCGTTTTTTTCTTATTTGCAGAAAAGTCAAATGACAATGGATTTGAAGAGATTCTTGTATTTTCAAAGAGTTTTATGTATTTTGGAATTTCTCAATTTCAGTAAATTTGCTAAAAGTCTCAGTTCAAAAGACTCAAGCCTCGTTCCTAAAAGAGTGTTAAAAATCTGTGTTATATGAATTCATTATTTTTATTTTTCATTTGAGTAACCACTGATTACTTAGGATTGCAAAAGATTGGATAAACATTTCCAATTTTTCTGATAAATTTGTTCTGTTTTTACTTTAAACTTCAATAATCATCTCCGAATTTTTGTTTATTTTTTGTGTTGGGCTTTTGAATCCATTATCAATGTAAAATTTATATTTTTGGTGATAAATATTTCCTAGTCTGGTTTCACAATTTTCCACTTAACTAGCAATATGAGCAGTCACCGGCAGCATTTTTTAATTTGTCAAATCAACTCTGTACTATATCAATGCAGTTGAAAATATCACTGAACAGGATAATATGTAAATCTATAATTATTTAAACCCATAATCATAGTTTTTCAGGCATGAAATAAGTACTTGTTTGCAATAAAGTATTTCTCTGATGAAATTGTAATATGCAAGTGACCTTTAGGTCAAACACAGGATAACTTTTACTTTACATGTTCAGGTATTTGTTGATGCTTAAACATCATTGAAAAAACGGACTCGAACCTTAAATATGATTCATTACAGAATTAAAACTGACAATGCTACTTCGGCTATTCACATATAAAATTCCTTTTCACATAATTATGAATAAGTGCAAGCACATATCTGATTTTGTCTTCGATTCAAGTTTATTTACACCAAAATGCATGTGGATCTTTGACACTCATTACAGATTACCAAAATTAATGGTGGTCAGAGTAAAGGCAGATTCAAACTGCTGGATACAAAGGGTTACATTTGGCAATTTTATTCTACCAATGCAGATATTGCAAAATATTGCAGGAAATCTGGATGTAAAATTTTTGGCAACAACATCTCATATTGCTGTAAAAATTACGGAATCAAATTAGTGATGGGTCC
This sequence comes from Atrina japonica, assembly GCA_030159075.1. Lineage (NCBI taxonomy): Eukaryota > Metazoa > Mollusca > Bivalvia > Pterioida > Pinnidae > Atrina > Atrina japonica. Next base: position 1,538,144 of record BROG01000099.1, read on the forward strand.
AATTTACCATTTTTATGGTTGTTTTGTTTGCATGGATAATACGTATATTTTTTTAGTTTATCATACCAGTTCTTGTGTTCTGTTTAGATGATATTAACCAAATGAATATAATGGTATTTAATTATTTGTTTGGGGAAATTATTTAGTAAGTCACCGTATCAACATACATCAGGTCAGCGCAGGTTAGAGTCCCCCTGGATCCTAAGCTGATTTTTGTGAGAAAGTTTGCCAGTTTACATGCAGAAGCCTGGTGGTCTCTTCCTGGGTACATTGTAACCAGCTTCTCTCAACTGGCTGCCACCATATAACTGAAAAATTGTTGAGAGTGGCATAAAACACTAATCAAAATAAAATAATAAACCATATCAACATGATCAATGATTTTACTAATATTTATCCCTTTCATCCCTATTTTCTTCAGATGGTAGGTTTTTTTCTAATGTTTAGACCAGTCTATTGTAGTATATAGGGATAGAAGGGTTAAAATGTTTAAACAATGTGACAAGACCAGGTTATTGATGATGTTAATTTTACTATGTGTCAATTACACATATAAATATATCCTGACTCATTCAGCCTGAATGTTAAGCTGGTCTTGAATATGTCATTAAAGTCAGTTAAGGGCTTTTGCTTTAGTGGCTGAATTCAGATGTTTTATCTTACTTTTTACTCTTATTAGTCTAATACTTTGTTTAACAATCTATGCAGATAGGTTTATTTTTGTCTCTGAATTCCATTTCTCTTTCTGTCTCAGTTTTTATTACTCACACTGCTCATAGTCATAATGTGATCTGTGTTAACAACGATTAAACAAACTCATGTTTGGCTCAAACAGTAGGTTGTTATGGAAACTTTTGAAAGTATTGTGTCACTGAGAGATGAGTTACCTAGGTAATTATTAACAACTTCATTTAATATTTCAAAAATTGTACATCAAGAGTTACGTAATGTTGAGTAATTTGATAACATGTGGCTTGATGTGCTGTAATTTGACATGGAGTAACTTGGTGTAGAGTAACTTGATGTGGAGAAACTTGGTGTCAAGTAACTTGATGTTGAGTAACTTAATGTCTAGTAATTTTATGTTGAATGACTTGATGTCAAGGAAATTGATGTCCAGTAACTTGATGTTGAGTGACTTAATGTCCAGCAGTTTGATGTGACTTGATGTCAAGGAAATTGATGTCCAGTAACTTGATGTTGAGTGAGTCCAGCAGTTTGATGTTGAGTGACTTGATGTCAAGGAAATTGATGTCCAGTAAATTGATGTTGAGTGACTTGATGCCAAGGAAATTGATGTCCGGTAACTTGATGTGGAGTGACTTAATATCTAGTGACTTGATGTGGAGTAACTCAATGAAAGCCCAACGCCATAAATGTATACAACTTCAAAAGTTTGAGCCTATTTTTGATCTAAACTGTTCATCCAAACAGTTTTTAGGACTTGGTGTAGTTAAGAGTACTCTCTGAATAATGAACACTCTTTGGTTTATGATTATGGTTTCAGAACTTAACACATTTTAGCAATACATGATTCCAAATAGATGACTGGGCTCTCAAATTATCCTCTTCTACATTATTCTTTTATAAATTTTTTAATTCAAAAGCACTAGGTAACTACTTGATTTTGTAAAGGTGATAGTGAGGACTGTAAGGCTCTTATGTTACACGTTTCTCTTTTTGTTTTGTTCACCTTTTGTATAAAGATATATTATGTCATGTTTGGCAACATTTGGCTGTGACAGCTTTACTTAAGAAGACAATTACATATCAATGTTCATTCATGACATCCTAAATAACAATCCAATCATTTGTTAATTTTTTTGTTTATCACATGTTACTGTTTTTTTCTTTTCATGTGCTTCATTGAGATGTTTTGTGGGTAGTTTTCTCAAAAGCTGCTCAGAGTTTAGTACATAATATATCTGATATAAGGAAAATGAAAATTGTGAAGAGATAAGGGATTAATGTGACCATTAAAGATCCTTTTTTTCTTCTTATATTTACAATATTTTATACATGTATATGTATATTCTAACAACACCTGTATTTTATTTATTTAAGTATTAATAGGAATGTATTTATCATTTTACAGTGTTATTTAATATAAGGTATATGTATGTTATTACAACTAAACTTGAGACCCTATTAACAGTGTTATTTAATATTACGATATATGTATGTTATTACAACTAAACTTGAGACCCTGTTTACAGTCTTATTTAATATTACGGTATATGTATGTTATTACAACTAAACTTGAGACCCTATTAACAGTCTTATTTAATATTACGGTATATGTATGTTATTACAACTAAACTCGACACCCTGTTTACAGTGTTATTTAATATTACGGTATATGTATGTTATTACAACTAAACTTGAGACCCTGTGTTGTTATATTTATATTTTACGGTCCCTGTTTATAACAATTTGATTATGTTTTGCCTTGATTAGGTTTCTTAGGTAGGTTACCTGTATCATAGCTCACCTGTATCATAATCACCTGTATGTGACTGTAATTCAGCCTCGGGTTAACAATTTAGGTCTGTTTAGATGTCCAACTCGTGTTTCTGTTTTTAATATACCACTGGTACATAGGGTAATGTTTTCCGTCTTAAGATTGCTCAACCTCGGGTTAACAATTTAGGCCTGTGTAGATCTACAGCTCATTTTTTTTTTACCAAATAGGGTATCATTTTCTGTCATAACATTATCCAACCTTATGTTAACAATTTAGGCCTGTTTAAATCTTCAACCGCATGTGCTGGTGTTACTATTTTTAGTACATAGATTATCAGTTTCGATCATAACAGGTTGATCAAGCTAGTTGAAAATTTTATAACCTTTTTCAACCTTTCATGACCTTGCCAAAGCTGGGACTTTTGTTCCAGAATATTTTCATGTAAGCAAAGATGATGATGCTTTAATTGATATCAGATATGTGGTGTTTTTTGTCTTTTTTAGTTTTGTTAAAGTTGATATGTTTATTATTTTTCTGTGTCGCAATTTATTTGAGATTGTTTAAGTATTTTATCAACTGGATATGCTTGTTGAAATACGAGATGAAATGGGAAATAATTGACCAGAAGATGATTACATTATATAGGATTATTATTATATGTCACAAATCAATGTTGTACAAGATACAAAGCCATTTTATATAGAAATCAGGCTAGTTCAACATATGTCAAGCATACATCTTAGATACATTGTGATTAGATACGGATATTTTTTGCCAATATGATTACTGTCAAAGACATTAAGATCTAGAGAATAGGTATGATTTAGTCATAAAATTTGCATATAGAGCTAAATTTCTAGTTTTATGCATGAGGTTATGTAGATCAATATTTTGATGTTGGCCAATTTGGTGAGTATGAAATTGATCTGGGGGTCAGTGTAGTGCAGAATGTACATATCAGCTATTATATAGGAGTGAAATATAGGTCACCTGGTGGGCGAGAAATATAGGTCATCTGGTGGATAGATAATTAGGTCTTCAAGAGGGGATTCTTTTACAAATATGCCTGTGTATGTTTATTATAGTCTTTCTATATAAGTTAAGAGCAGGATGTACATATCAGCTATTATATAGAGTGAAATAAAGGTCATCTGGTGGATGGGAAATATAGGTCAAGTGGTGGGTGGGAAATATAGGTCAACATATAGGTAATCTGGTAGTTGGGAAATATAGGTCAACTGGTAGGTGGGAAATATGGGTCAACTGGTGGGTGGAACATATAGGTCAACTGGAAGGTGGGAAATATAGGTCATCTGGTGGGTGGGAAATATAGGTCAACTGGAAGGTGGGAAATATAGGTCATCTGGTGGGTGGGAAATATAGGTCAACTGGAAGGTGGGAAATATAGGTCATCTGGTGGGTGGGAAATATAGGTAATAAAAATGATATTTTCCTAATCAACACCTTAAAGGTAATGATGAATTAAGCTTTACCGTTGTTGTGAAGTAAAGTCCATAGCTATTTCAGAAGACATGGGTTAACTTTTTATTTTGTTAAAACAAATATCCTCCTCAGCATTTGAAATAAACTTCCTAGTCTTTATGCCTATCCGTAAAGAAATCTGTATCTCGGAAATACAGAACTAGTTTTGTAAATACTTACCTCATATATGTAACAGCATTAATGATCAGCTGAATCACATTACATGACCAATTTACAAAACATGATACACCCATGGAGCATGCACCATACAGAACAAAAACATCATATATCCCAAGTGCATGTTATAAGTCCTTGTAGGTAAAATAACCATAACAATATCAAATAGCAAGCTATTCTATGAGGTCAATGAGATAGAAACTGATAGATTACTTGCCCCGTAAGGGTATAAGACTACTTCAGGTTAACAAACCTTCATATCAACCCACAAACACGGCCATAAATGTATAATATGCTTGTATCTGCTGAGGTCGCTCAGTTTTTCTTTTAGAAATTGAAATGCTAAGTAAAAACAAAGTAGCCCTGCCACATGTGGTACTGTAAGAGAAATTAATTGGTATATCAAAACTTTTTTTTTCATAATGTACAACTTTTAACTTGTGATTATATATATATATATATATATATATATATATATATATATATATATATATATATATATATATATCTTGATTTACTTTTTGTATCAAGACAATAACATCTATATATCCACTTGCATGTAAGTCTATACTGATGATGTTTAATCTATAATGTGTAATGTATGATCAAGATTATTTAGTTTAATATTGTTATACAACTATCACTTGTTAATATACCGTATGTTTTTGCTATTGGATGGGATTGTTTTACATATAGATGAGAATAGGTAGGTTAAATATATATTGTTATTATACTCATAAAAAACTGACTGCATGTGTATGATTTACAATGTCTGAACATTCTACTTAATATTGATTTAACACACATGATACAGACACTACAAACACAAGCACATACTGTATAAGGTACAGAACACACTGCACAAAAGCACACACAATGCAACGACACACCCTTCAAAGGCACACATACTGTAATAAAGCATGCAAACACACAAACACACACACACACACGCTACAAAAGCACTCATAATGTACAGAACAGACATACACTACAAAAGCACACACATGATGTACAAAAGCACAAACACACACACTCTACAAAAGCACACAAGCACATAGTATGAAAGGTCACACACTGTACAAAAGTGCACACACATAGTATGAAAGGATACTACAAAAGCACACATACCTTACAAAAGCACACACATAGTATGAAAGGACACACATACACACACTGTACAAAAGACACACACATACATAGTATGAAAGGACACAAATACTTTACAAAAGCACACACACATAGTATGAAAGGACACACACACTGTACAAAAGCACACACACATAGCATGAAAGGACACATAAATACTTTACAAAAGCACACACATAGTATGAAAGGACACACACTGTACAAAAACCCACACACTACAAAACAACATGCACTACAAAATTACACACACTATACAAAATTACACATACTTTCTACCAAATACTCTGACATATTCACACATCTCTTTGTTTCTTTCTGAAATGGGTAAAATCAGCATCACCAGAGAGTACACATCTTACATATAATATTTACATGTATATATACATGTCTGCCTAAGATCCAGTGCTAATACAAAACAGAAACTAAGTAGTATTTTTTATCTGCAATCTACACACAAACAAATACGCAATCTGACATTGTTACAGATCATGACATGTATTACAGTTGACAATATTTCTTTATGTTATGTATTCTTTGTTCTACAATATTAAAAGATATAACAAAATGATTAGATATTGTTATCTTTGGCAGGTGCATCATTTGAAAATCAAATGATTTTATAACTACCACTAATATTGTTTAGGTGTCAACTGTTCTGTGCCATTTTACTTTTGCTGTTGTTGAACACACTGTGTACTTAGAAATGTTTGCCCTTTTATGACAGAAAACATACCTTGTCTTAAATTGATTCTATTTCACCTATGATGTCCAGGTATTGTGGTGTGTACAATATATATATATATATACTCGATACAATATTTACATGATATAGCACTATGGGTTGTGTACATACTTCTGATAACACCATCAATGTACACATGATCTAGCATTTTATGAGTTGTGTAGATTACTTCTGATAACGCCATCAATGTACACATGATCTAGCACTTTATGGGTTGTGTATATACTTCTGATAACGCCATCAATGTACACATGATATAGCACTATGGGTTGTGTACATCTGATAACACCATCAATGTACACATGATCTAGCATTTTATGAGTTGTGTACATACTTCTGATAACACCGTCAATGTACACATGATCTAGCACTATGGGTTGTGTATATACTTTCCGATAATACCATCAATGTACACATGATATAACACCATGGGTTGTGTACATACTTCTGATAACACCATCAATGTACACATGATCTAGCATTTTATGAGTTGTGTACATACTTCTGATAACACCATCAATGTACACATGGTCTAGCACTTTATGGGTTGTGTATATACTTCTGATAACACCGTCAATGTACACATGATCTAGCATTTTATGGGTTGTGTACATTTGATAACACCATCAATGTACACATGGTCTAGCACTTTATGGGTTGTGTACATACTTTGATAACACCATCAATGTACACATGATCTAGCACTATGAGTTGTGTGTATATACTTTCTGATAACACCAGTGTACACATGATTTAGCACTTTATGGGTTGTGTACATCTGATAACACCATCAATGTACACATGATCTAATACTTTATGAGTTGTGTACATCTGATAACACCATCAATGTACACATGATCTAGCACTTTATGGGTTGTGTAGATTACTTCTGATAACACCATCAATGTACACATGATCTAGCATTTTATGGGTTGTGTAGATTACTTCTGATAACACCATTAATGTACACATGATCTAGCACTTTATGGGTTGTGTAGATTACTTCTGATAACACCATCAATGTACACATGATCTAGCACTTTATGGGTTGTGTACATCTGATAACACCATCAATGTACACATGATCTAGCACTTTATGGGTTGTGTATATACTTTCTGATAATACCATCAATGTACACATGATCTAGCACTTTATGGGTTGTGTACATCTGATAACACCATCAATGTACACATGATCTAGCACTTTATGGGTTGCGTATATACTTTCTGATAACACCATCAATGTACACATGGTCTAGCACTTTATGAGTTGTGTACATATGATAACGCCATCAATGTACACATGATCTAGCACTTTATGAGTTGTGTACATACTTCTGATAACACCATCAATGTACACATGGTCTAGCACTTTATGGGTTGTGTACATACTTCTGATAACACCATCAATGTACACATGGTCTAGCACTTTATGAGTTGTGTACATACTTCTGATAACACCATCAATGTACACATGGTCTAGCATTTTATGGGTTGTGTACATACTTCTGATAACACCATCAATGTACACATGATCTAGCATTTTATGAGTTGAGTGTATATACTTTCTGATATGTTTTTTCCATCCCACACAACAATTTGTGAAAGCGCATTTATAAATCCATTAAGTGCAGATATCACTCTGGTGCAAAAAAGGAAACAGAACAAACAAAATATTCTGGTAAAATATTTATTCATGGGTGCAGACATTCATTATTTGGTATTTCTTTTTTAATTTTGTGATAAAAAGGGAACAAACTGACACAGATATATTTCAATAAATATCAAGTGTTATTTTAAAAAAAACATACATATAATTCTTGCTCTGTGTAGCAATCCAGTTACACATTAAAAATAACAATTCTGGGAAATTTTCTTCCAGTCCAAACATTGAGCAATAAATATATTTTTACTTTGTAATATGTATATCCAAATCTAGAGACAATAAACTCATCAACCCCTGCAAAACAATGGACTTTTCTGTAAATCAATGACTTAGGCTTCTCCAAATGTGTGTTTAGGAGTGAATGAGTTATATAGTCTGTTGTCCTACCAATCTCTGAAGACAGGACTGCAGATGTTTTAATATATACAATGTATACAGAATTAATACAAGTAGCAAAGCAGATATACTTATAAATGTCATCAGTTTTTCTTGCATTTGAACTGAAAAAGAAAATGAATGAATGAAAGGCAAAATGTATGATTTATGGTTGATAACTGTCTGTAACAAAAAAAACAACAACTCTTGTTTGCCATTGGTTACAAGAACACTACCCACAATTCATTGTTTCTGAAATGACACAAATTGTCAATTACACTCATATTACAGTTGATACAATTAATATCTCTAATTTTCAGGTAAATGTAACAAAAAATTCGCATAATCACTACCTTTAATTAAAACCTCCAGTAGTGAAGTCTATCACATTGTTCAACATTAAGCACTGTACATGCTCTTAATAACTCCCCTACATATAAAGGAGATATGTTACATCAGAAATGCATTTCCCATAATACAGTCTTTTTATTTCCCACAATGCACTGCTTCATCGCACATCTCTTTACATCAGCAGAGTTACTTTTTAAATAAACTCTTTACGCTACAGATATTTTGTAAAACATTTTTCATAATGATATAACTGTCTTGCATTTCATACAGACAAAAAGGTCTGTCATCATAAAAGTTGAGAATTACTGGTACTCAAGTTTGAAAAATTTCACCCAACTTCTTTAAAGCATGAAAACTAATTTGTTAAGAATTCAAAGTTAAGTAAAATACTTCTATGAGTTGTTCTCAAGTTTTATGGAGCCAACCCAGTAAATTTTGTAAACTACATTAATTGCTCGTATAAGATGCCCACATTTTCGATACATTGCATTTCTGTTTTATAAGGACATACGCTATTAACTTATATATATATAATACTATCTGTGAAACACCAGTATTGGCGCCTGAAAAACAATGGACTCTTCTGTAAATCAATGTCTTCGATCAGTCCAAATGTGTCTTTAGGGGTGAATAGGTTAAAGGTTAAAAATTATCAAAAAGTTAAACAGCTACAGCAGACATTTATCACACAGGTGTTGGACTTGATTGCCTCAAGTTAAATCAATAAGTCAGTCATGATTATCATCACTTTAAATTAAATTTTAATTTTACTTTGCAATACTTTTCAAGAATTGTAGCTGCCAGTTGAATATAAAAATTGTGGAGACCTACATTATAATCTCAACTATTCTGTAACCACTAAAACCATTTCTCTGTAATCTAACCTTTTTTCTGTTACTTCTTACCATTTTTCTGTAAACCCAAATGTATTCAAACTACTTTTTAATTCCAAAATTTGAATATAATACTGTAATTGGTTTTATATCCAAAAATAAAAGGGAAGGATGCAGGACGGAAGAAATTATTATAATAATGACTTAATTATATATGACCAACAGCATTTGTTTGTGTAGAATTTTACAAATTTCATAACAAAATGTTTAATATTTTATCAAAGGTTAAAACTTGGGTTGTGAAAACAGCTGACATCAATAATCTTTAAAATGGGACAAATTATATTGAAATATAAAAGGAAGGGGAAAACTTTTACAAAACCTAGTGATCCCAGTTACAACTAAAACACAAAGAAAGTCAAACTTTAGTTTTGATAATACAGCAATGGTTATAGCTATATGTCAATATTCCACAGACATGTCAATGTATCAAACAGTTACTTCTATCCAAGTAGACCTGGTTATGTCAGTATCTATACAAATATTCAAGATATTCATTACCTGGTAAACTCTTTAAACTGAGCAAAAGCATAGTTCTCAACTTACTCCTGTACATAAATACAAAGCAAAATTACATTAATGTCAGCCTTCTGTTATAAAAATACCTTCTGGTACATGTAGGCTATATTGAAGGTCAATTTTGTGACCTTTATCCCTGAATCATGGAAGTTATCCTATTCTTGACAACACAAGGTGCAAACTGATATCTGAGACACAGTGTTTATTTACATATCAATTATTGCCACAAGACTACCATAATTGGCATAATGTGTTTTTTTTTTTTATTTTGGGGTTTTTTTTTTTTCAAAAGTCACACTTTTGTCCACAATCATATAAATGAGGTGAAGAGTCTACAGTTTCAAACTATAGATATGAAATATCAATGGGAATGTAAAAACTAAGTGTAATATTTACATCTGTGAATTCTGTTTTATAAACATATTTATAATGTATATCAACTGCTAATTAAAACACCTGTTACAGGTGTAAGGAGTTGGATATTTCCCCTTGTTGTAAAACCAGTCCAGAATTGCTAAGGTCTTTCCTACCTGTGGTTTCATGTGCCTGAAATCATTCATGCATATATTTATTATTCATGAAGCCCCCGTTGCCGATCATAACCACTATGATTGGATGAATTGGACACACCTACTCCTTAAAAATATTCATTAGATATCGCTTTATATGATTTTGGGCACATGAAACCACAGGTAGGAAAGAGCATAGTGAGTGTGGACCATGGTTTTATGATGATGGCTATATCCCTACTTACATATAGCTTCAGCTCAATTACAAAATGACATAAAATACATTTTACATACGATTACTGTTGTTTTGGATTAATTTACATACATACAAAAATATATATATATATATCTCTTTTAACATAATAATTCATGCCAATATATAAACAATAATGACTATAGATGTATTATTTGTACAGTATGAGTGATGTATAATGAACTAGTTGATATTTCTATGGTGACAAGGTTTCAATCCCATATTGCACTTGACAGGATGTTTGTCACTTTGTTCACTTGCGGTAAAATTGACTTTGGTTTTCAGCACTTTTGAAATTGCTACAAAATTTCTCACATGATTTAGTGGTACCCAAACAAGACAAACGGATATGATGAATGAAGAAAAATAACGACTAAATCACAGGTGCCCACACACCGGATTATTTGTGTTTTGATATGTCCCTTTCTATAATCAAAATGTATATATAATATTTTAGTGGAAAGGGGTTGTATCAAAATACAGTAGTTCAGTCTGTGAACAACTTTGGACAAAAATACTATTGTGAGGCTGTCTGCATGGTCAGCCAATTTATGTAAAACATAAAAGTTAACAATTCTGATTTTTTACATGATATTTGAATGTGCTAAATAATTACATTTTACTCCTTATTGCTACTCCCTTAAATATTTCATCCTTTTTAATTAAAACAAGACAATGTCATGGACACATCTGATTACTTTTGGCAAAACCACAATGTTCTGTGTATAAAAATGATAAAGTTATATATTACGCATGTACTGATCTATTTCTAATTATTTCTCTAAAATTGAAGAAATTAAAATCAATATCAGAATTATCAAAGGGTTTTCATTTTTAATTGTCAGTACCTTTGACAAAGGCTCAAACTGACTGATTTTTTATGTACAGAGCACTTGTTGTCACTATCAGAAAATCATATAAAATAAAAGTGAAGCACGGAAAACCACATGTGATTTAGGGCCCTATATATCTCACCTAAGGATTTGGGGCCTATATAATTCACCAGTGATTTAGGGGCCTATATAACTCACATTTGAATTAGGGGCCTATATAACTCACCTGTGAATAAGGGGCCTATATAACTCACCTGTGATGTAGGGGCTTATATAACTCACCTGTGATTTAGGGGTCTATATAACTCACCTGTGATTTAGGGGCCTATATTCAATTACATGTTGTTATGATAATAGTAGGTTCAAATTCAAAGTAGATCATTTGTGCGTTTGGTCTTCTCCAGAGTTGGACATGATTCAAGTGAACATTATTTGGTACAGGGTGTGTCAAAAGTAATGTAGAACATTATTTGATACAGGGTGTGTCAAAAGTAATGTATTCACATTTCAACACCCCTTAAATCATTGAATTAATTCATTTAGTATTTAATCATGTAAATAAACTGCATCCATTGTCATTTAAAAAGTGGGTGTATATTTACCCTGTATTTGTAAATTTCTATCATTAATCTTCTTTTTAAATAAATAAACAGTTTTTATTGCCAATTAATGTGTGTGTACATTTTTAGGACACTAAAGTTGTCACCATACCATGACAACAACAACAACCAAGCCATAGAATTTGGTCTGTCTCTCTCATTACTTTAAACTTTTCAATTAAATATTTCAAATTTTCAGATGGTATGAATAGATCTGTGATACATTTACAGTCTAGAATTATAGTCAGATGTATCTACAGGTCTGCTTAGGTAAAGTGGCCCAACCGACTTCTGTCATAAACCAAAAAAATGCAGTCTATTTTCCAAAAATAGGTTGTACAGGTAAAACATATTGCTGTGTATGGACTCCACACATTCCTGAAGCTCTTATACTTTTGTGTTAACAAGTACAGGTCTACCAAGGTAAAGTGCCAAGGTACCAAGGTAAGTACAGGTGTACCAAGGTAAAGTGGCAAATCTGGGTTCAGTCAGACATCAAAACAATATCGTTTACTTTCCAAAAATTTGTTGTAAGTAAAACATATTGTCTTGTACGGATGCCATGCATTACTGAATCTCTAATACTTTTGTGATGACAAGTAGCTTGTCACCCCTGTTATGATTTGATTTAGATTCATTGTGTTTGTAAACATGAGCAATTTACCTTGGTACACCTGTACTGAAATGAGGACAGGTATAAACAGGCTATAATAAATAGGACTGGTAGTTGTATAGAACCCTGTAAAAGTAGATCATTATGCTTAAATATATTGGAGAGTTGTGAACTGCAGCAACTCCAAACAACAAAATGACTTTATACATCTAAGATATTGCCATTAACCACTGATAATTATAAAATTTCCAATCTCAAAACTGACAAGAAAATTCATGAAAAATAATGCATCTTTAGAGTATCAGTCAAATGGCCCATAATGTATCTGTTTACTACACCAAAAATGCATGTTTTATACCATAATGCATGTTAAATGTACCAAGAAGAATCTGCTATATACCATATTGCATCTGCTATATACCATAATACATCTGTTTTAGACCATAATGCATCTGTGTAATATACCAAAATGGACCATGATGCATTTGTGTAATATATTAGTGTACCATGAAATATACCATAATGAATGCATTTGTGTGAGTTGAGGACTTATTTAAATTGCAAAGGAGGATAGTGAGGTGAATTTAATATTTAACCAAATGCACCAGATGGTCATATACATCTCTTAGAAACACTGCAAATACATGCTGCTTCCCAGAAGATTCTATCATCCTAAAACATTGCATGAATGATTCTACAAAATTATGATAGGATTCCATGTTTGGAAACTATTTAAATCCAGACTACATACCAAAACCTTTTTTAAAAAATGTCGTAATTAATTATAACTACAAACATTTGTTCATAATATTATTAGTATTGTTATGCCAACAGGTTTTTGCTAACACCATTGAAACATGGCAGATGTTGTTGTGTATGATATAGGTGTACATATGATCATTGGTTTAAGTCTACTTACAATATCATTGTAGTTTGCAATCATCTCACAACAAATTATTTCCATATTATTGCAAGTCAAAATGAGAGTGGCCAATGAATGTTAAAAAAAAGGGTCAAACGATATATGTTCTTAAATCATTGTCAAATTACTAGATGATCACTATTTAAGTGTTGGTAGCAAGTGAAATAAGTGTTGGTAGCAAGTGAAATAAGTGTTGGTAGCAAGTGAAATGTAGACTACTGGGCATCTCGGAAAATATTTTGATCATTATTTTTTACTTTTATGGGTAGAAATACCATATCATGAGCCATTCCACTATATGTATATGCTGAATAATCTAAAACAGCCAATTATATTCTAAATTTTTGCCAAATTTAAAAATATTTTGGTCAGAAGCGAGGAATGATGTTTCCTTTTTGAGATAAAATGGCAGACAAGTGTATGTAACATTTATGGCTATCATAGGAATACCTTCATGCATGTATTGGGATTAATTTGTCTTTTAATTAACTCAAAAGATAATCCACAAATCATCATTGATTAACACAATGTCCCTCTTTTTTGCAAAGAAAAAGTTACATTCTGCAACAAACTCTATTTTAAGACCATAACTACGGATAAACATAAACAAATCACAAATGACCATTTTCTTACTACAAGTTTGCAATCAGGCTTAAATCTAGTACAGAAGAATCTGTCTTGAGGGACTACTGTCCTAAAAGACCATCTGTTTTTGAGACATTTGGATAACCATTCACTTAAATATCACTTAACTCATCAAACCCCATGATGACATTTAGACTCACCCAATGCAATAAATAGTTTGGTCTTCTGCCATGATTCTGGAGTCAACAAGATGATAGATGATATTGCATGTAAAATTATTTACAAATTTTAAATATAAATCATACACTACTGAATTCTTTCAGAGGACTTTAACATTCTTTAAAAGGGGCTAGTCCAAATGAGACAGCAGGGGTTGATAAGTCAAATAAAGCCTCTTTTTGACAGAGATGGTGGTCTCTTGAGACAGGTTTCACTGTATCTAAGTCTATTGAAGTTGTCTTTCATGGCTGGCAATAGAGATGGTTGGTAGGATTCACTATATTCAAGAAAATTAAAATCACAGTTATTAGGTGGTCAGCCATCTTGAGTTGGCCACTAACTAAACACAACTGACTTTGTCACCACATAAAATGCATGTAGTTTGAAAAGCAACAAATACAAAAACATTTATGTACTCTGAAAATTCTAAGTAATGAGAAGCATATATTTTTTTTTATTTTGGCCTAATTACAATTTGCCACTGAGGATATACAATGATAAATTAGTAATCACTGACATTGATTGCTAAAATAACAGCAAGGTTAACACATAGGACCTAGGACTGCATCTGATCTCTAGTGGTAGTAGCCATTAGAAAATATCAACATTCAACAACACCACTTTTTGCTGTGTTGTCTCCTGTATTATTTCATGCAAATTTTGCTTCCATAAATTTCACAAAGAATATGTTCCTTTCAAGCTGCACCCAACACATACAAAATGATAATCAAATCTTACAAATGTATATTTACA
Source organism: Atrina japonica (assembly GCA_030159075.1). Taxonomy (NCBI): domain Eukaryota; kingdom Metazoa; phylum Mollusca; class Bivalvia; order Pterioida; family Pinnidae; genus Atrina; species Atrina japonica. The sequence continues at coordinate 1,553,245 of BROG01000099.1, forward strand.
TGCTCCTGATAATCCAAACAGAACATTTTAAACAGGAGAGGAAGCAATCAGTTGCTACAAGAGTAACTATGGTAGGTGTTGTAGCTAGGTAATTATAGTTCCTTTATACGAATACATTTCAAGAAAAAATAAGTAAAACACATATGTTTTATAGTTTCAAATTCAGTTAGTCTTTTGATGGTTTCTATTTGCTATAGTATCTGTAGAAGGCTTTTATTTTTTTATGCATGTATTTCAAGCATAGAAGAAAAATGATCAAATATAAGGTATGTTGAGTGGAAGAGTGAGATCTCAACACCTGTGGTAGAAAACTGAACCCCCCCCCCTTACAACCAGCACCCCCTGATCGGGCAATCATATTCTTATGACCCAGGATGATATTTCCATGTAAAATCAACACACTCATATAGATTCAAGTGATCTTTATATATTTAGGAGCACTTCTGTGACTTTAGAAATGTATATTGTATAATTTAATATCACTAAAAATGAAAGTACAATAATAAAATCTAGCAACAAAAGATAATCCAGGTCAACTTCTTGTCTTGTTTTATTGATTTAGATGTTTATATTATTATTTATTATTTATATACCAATAATAAATATAGTATATTATCAACCAAAACAAACAAAAAAATCAAATTACTTAATTTATACCAAAACCATTGATATACATGTACTACAAGGATATAACAGGACAGTCAATGGGGAAATACTGAATACGGCAGTCCTGTTCATAACAGTTTTACTGTTTAGAGATACTGAATACAGCTCACCCATTTATAACAGCATAATTAATCAATCTAACAAACAAATCAAAATATTTTTTTAAAAAAATCCCTGTGTAGTCACAAGGCAAACAAAGCACCTGTAAATCATCTCTTTCATCTAATTTTTTTACAGGATTAAAACAGTCTACATATAAAATTTCTGCAAACCATATTTTATGCCATTTCCTTGTGTGTAATACACCATCTCTACTCTAAATTCCTGTTTAGTTATTCATCTGAAAGTTGATATTTTCTAGGTTTACAAATCAATTCAATGCAAGATTTTGATGAAAACTTTTACATTTTATTAGCGTTCCGTGTTTTATAATTGTATTTTACATATTTCAAGGGCAGTAACATCTAAATAAATGAAGCATGGGAAAAAATATTCAAGCATGGGTGGGTTGAGTGATAAAAGGAATTTCAACTCTTATGTAGAGAGATCTTGGGATTGGAAAACCAGATTTCATACCACTTTGATGGAGATTTCCTCTTCCACCAATCAAATTCATGTAAGATTCTAACAGTGCCGCATTAAACAGAATTTTGGACTCGGCACCATAACACTTGAGAATTTACTAAAGTCTGAGAATATTCTCAACTTGGCTTGCTTAGCCAATCAGATTTCAGGATTACCCAAAGTTGAGTAGAAATTTTCTCAAACTTAAGTAATTCTTAAGTTTTGTGTTGCCAAGCCCTGTTCTTCAATAAACAGATATCATCACTAGCTATAAGTCTTTCAACACCATAAAACACAATCGCCTTATAATAAAACTGGCCATCTAACGTCATACACTGAAAAAAGAACAACCTTATAATACAACTGGCCATCTAACGTCATACACTGAAAAAAGAACAGACTGGATCCCTAGCACTCAAACATACAGGTACAAAACACAACACTCTATGAACAATATACACAATCTCTACCGACCACATGTATTACAATATGTCTAGCACTTAAATAAGTATTTCCATACCCAAACATTTGAATTGATTATGTGTTTAACAAGGTGTCTAGCAATTTAAAAGCCTTAATACATCTTGACGTTTTGATATAGGGTATCTCACAGAAGCAAAACAGCATACTTTATTTTAGCAACTGATTCATGACCTGCATAAAAAGCTAACTTACACATAACCAGGATCTATAATTGAAATAATATGAAATATCACTGATAGGAAATTACATTAAAAAGAAGTATGGCTGCCACCACTAAGATACTCAATTTAAAAGCGTATATATTATTAGTAACTGTTTATCCAGAGTATTTTCCGTGTTTGTTCATAGGACCCCATTGCTATTTATGAATTTAACGAACACATGTATTGAATACATACTTCACTTGTCATAAGATTTGTAATGGAACCATATATATAGTCATGATTTATACCCCAATTCACCTAAGTAATATATTTCCTGTATACATTTGATTGGCCATATAAACATGATGAAAAAGCAGTAAAGTTGAAAATGTGTGTACAAATATAAAAAAAAAAATAATAATAATATCTCTACATTGCTTACATGGTAAAACTGGTAACAGGATGTGAATTATACATTATGATGTCTGTACAAGACTATGATCATATAATCAGATTATGTAAAAAGAAGCCAGTCTAAAATACTACTTCCTATCACAGAATTACGCAACAACCATCTTTCTCTTCACCACCTACCACTGGCGTATTTCCGGGAGCTTTAAACCGGTGTATGCTGTCCCCGTGTCCTGGATAGGACTGTGTATTGTTATTAGTATTGTGACCATTTTTACTGTTATGGTCCACTTTCTCCGGTAGTGAAGATGAGCTGTATTTTTTGGAATCACTGGAATTTAAACTATTGATAAACATATTCTGCACTTGAGAACTAATGTCTGTCAAACTATTCTCTCTGCTTCGAGACTCCGCTCGTTGCCTTTTAAGATCTGCTAGAGTTATCGATGAGGTTCCAGTGGGGTATCTTGGCTGTGATGAGGAACCTGATCCACTAACAGCAGTGCTACCAGGGTGATATGAAGATGAAGATCCCTTGGGACTTGTAGAGTTGTCAGATCTTTCTGTTCTGTCCTCATCTATACGATCAGGACTGTGCCTTGGTCGGTCAGGTTGGCTCTCGGAATGTAGTGGACTTTGACGTGAACGACTTCCACTTTCATTTCTTCGTGAACTGTAATTAGGCGACGGTATCTGAGATGAGGATTGTACGCCAGGTCGTATATCATTCTGCGTGTTATTTTGTTTGTTTTGTTTTGCTATTGTAGGTCTTTCTGCTAATGTCTCTCTTTTTTCATTTTGATCAACAGAGGTTTTATGTACATCTTTTTCTCTATCTGATTTTTGGGTATCGTCATCAATTCTAAGTTCTATATCATCAATGTTTGTAGTCTGTAAATTTTCCTTATCATCCTCCTGTAATACATAATTTAATGACATAATTACAGTTTAATCTGTATATGCGGGCAACTTTATAAAGCGGTCACCTCCTCTAAATAGCCAGTTTTAATTTCTCACAGTCATTTTCAATATAAAATTATGACCCCAATAAGTAGTCAGCTTCTTAACACAGTCAACAATCACTCCTTTCATCAATCCCTTACCGAGTTGTGGGTCCTTGCACTCCTCAACAATCTCACAAAGAAGTAAAAGACAGACACCTGAGCTACCAGACCATCAGTTTCTGATGAATACAGTTAATATCATCATTTGAAAATCTACAAATGAATATTGGTTGAAAATTTGCTGAAAAAAATCTTAGCCTGCCTGTCTTGAGAGATCCCCCATTCTTTGCTTTGAGGGCAGTCCCACAAGAATGGTAGCATTTATTCTGAACTTCGTTACATTCTCAAATACTGTTAAATTCATCTACATAAATAATAAGTTGTACAGTTTTCAAAATCTATGGCAGCTTTAAGCTACAGAAACTAAATATTTATCCAAATTAAGAGGAATATAATTTGGGGGTTAAATATACACTGGAATCTCATTATGTCAAAATCGGATGAGTTGAAATTCTGGATATGTCAAAGTTGAATGGGCAATCCTGAATTTTAGGGGCAGAAAAATATGTTGATTAAAATTCTGGGTATATGGAAGTAATATAAGCAGTCCTGTCAATTTAAGATAATAAGATTTCACTGTATTTATAATCGTTTAATACATAAACAGTCACTGAGGAGTCAGTAATACTCGTTTGCTCACCACTACAAAAACATTTGGAGTGAAATTGTTTTCTATTATCACAAGTCCCTACCCCAACTATAAAACCTAAGACTAAGAGGTCAATGAGGTCATGAAATTCGCAATTTTTATACCTTTTCCTTAGGTTTTTTATTTTTTTTATTTTTTGAATTTGAATTTTACTTTACACCACATTCGACCATTTTTTCAGTCATACGGTGGAGGTCAGTATGAACCCAGTTAAAATGTACCCGAAAAAAGACTAGCCTTCTGCAAGTCAACTGCCAAACTTTCTCATAAAATTGACTTAGGTTCCAGAGGGACTCAAACCAGCACTGACTAGAGGTGAGAGACTTCATGGTTTTAAAGCGTGATTCTCTAATCACTTGATTGCAGAGGTCCGCTTTTTGTTAGGTAATTAGTGCCATGGGTCCATGTCTGATCTTGTCTACGGACAAATTTACAGTTTTACATATTCAGAAAAACTGCTATATAATCACGTACCACGATGTCGTCTTCCCCACTGCTTCCTTGTCGCCAACCAAAGTGTAATGCCTCTTCCTTGGCCTCCTTCATAAACAGAGGATTTTTCTCGCCCCTCATACTGCTTCTCCTGATTGATGCACTGTAAATAAAGACAACTCTATCATTAGTTACACAGCTTCATTTCTCATTTCTTAAAATAGATCTTGCATAAAATAATGCTGTTTATGATACAAAAATAAACAATTTCATTGTCATGGATTTTAAGTGACTTAATACTGCATGGTGATACAACAAGAATGAAGTTCATAAAAGCAGATCAAAAATGAACTTTGATGAAAATGTTAACGTATAAAAATGTCTGTCCCTGTAAAAAAATCATGATTATGTTTTATCATCACAGCTCTGTATCTCATTACAACAAAATACAACATTGTAGACATTATAATCCTTTGATGGATCTGGTTGACATTGTTAATCTAGACTTTCTGTGACACTTAAATATACTTGATGATACAATGACATCAACTGAAAAATATACTACAATGATGACATTATGATGAGGCTCTGTAGACATTATAATGATCGAAGGTTCTCATTATGTAGGTTTCTGGTTACATTATAATGCTGGTTCTGGTTATGGTTTTGATGGTTCTGGTTAACATTATAATGTTTTGATGGTTCTGGTTAACATTATAATGTTTTGATGGTTCTGGTTGACATTATGTTTTGATGGTTCTGGTTAACATTATAATGTTTTGATGGTTCTGGTTAACATTATAATGTTTTGATGGTTCTGGTTAACATTATAATGTTTTGATGGTTCTGGTTAACATTATAATGTTTTGATGGTTCTGGTTGACATTATGTTTTTATGGTTCTGGTTAACATTATAATGTTTTGATGGTTCTGGTTGTCAATGTAACCCTTGTGTTACACTATAAACATTATACTTGGTGATATGAATGACATCAACTGAAATACACTCATGACATTATAACAATGTAATGCTCTGCAGACATTATAATCCTTTGATATATCTGGTTGACAATATAATCTCAGTGTGATATACTTGTACTGTAAACAATATAACTGGTGATATGAATGACATCAACTGAAATATACTCATGACATTTTTCATTTTTCAGAAAGAGATGTGTGGTACACAGATAAACTTGGTGATACAATACATTTATGGCCTGGTTTGTAGAGTAAATAAACCTTCATATCACCCTACAACCAGGGCCACAAAGTGTTTATTATACAGAAGTTTAAATATTAAATAAACATACAGTAAAACTTGGACGAGTCTAAATTCAAGGGACCACCTAGAAAAGTTCAAAACATCGGGACTTTTGGACTTCTGAATGGTACGTAACTCAATCACATAGATTTAGTTTCAGAGCGTCTATAAGATCTACTAGACTGTTTCAAAACTGTAAGACATATAAGGTCATGATATTTGATAATGAGTGCTAAAATTAACATAATTTTCATGAAGTTGAAACATTGAGTGTTTCTGAGAAGGAGAATTCTCAAGGGGAACTTTCATATAACGCTAATTTTGACTTTGAATTATCTGTAGGAATTTATGTTTTTATATAAATTTAATTCGAAACATTGAGAAATTCAACTCATAAAAGTTGAATTATAAATTGTTTATAAGTAGCGTTAAATAACAAAATTATTCGGGTCTTGTCAATAGTTCGAAACATGGAGAAATTTGACTCATTGAAGTTCTACTGTATTTGCTGGAGTAATTTATCCATTTCTGTCTTGATGAGCATAGGAATCATTTTCTGTACTGAGCACTTGTCATTTGTTATTGGTTTTGGTTCATTCTAAGAAAGTCTTTGATATCAGACATTTTAGGAAGGCCTCAGGCAGGGGCATGTGCTTTTAGGGTAAATAATGGTTTCATTCCCTGTCACACGTGGTACAAGGGGCATATGTTTTGTAAACTGGTCATTTGAGGATATGTGATAAATTCAGTGAATCATTAATACTGTTACAAATATGAGATATGATGGTGTCAAATACTCTTTAGAATATGTCCAGCAAAAGAAATGTTTAACATGATAAAGAAAGACATAAAAATGATTTTGATGACATAATATATCTAGACAAAGTTTAATTATTTGTAGAATAGGGAAGTATTGTAATTTTGGAGGGATATGACATGAATTTTCGGGGATAAGACATGATTTTCAAGGATATGACAATTTTTCAGGGATATGGCATGACATTTTGGGAAAATCATATAATCTTTCTGGGATATGACATGACTTTTTTAGGACATGACAAGACTTTTTCTTGGATATGACATGCATTTTAGAAGATATGACATAACTTTGTCTTGGATATGACATAACTTTTTGTGGATATGACATGACTTTTCCTTGGGTATGACATGAATTTTGGGGTATATGACATGACTTTTGGGGACATAACCTTTTCTGGGACATAACCTTTTCTGGAATATGACATGACTTTTTCTTGGGTATGATTTTTGGGGGATATGACATAACTTTTTTCTGGGACATGACATAACTTTTGGGGTGATACGGCACAAGTGATTTTACTCTAGAAGGAGAGACAGATATAACAGATATTATGTAAAGATCATCAGTAAGATAAGACAAACATTGTAACGGACATTTTAGTCCTTTATAAAATCACAGGATATATGCCTAGGACATAAATAGAAAATGCCTGTGCAAACTAAATGAGATTACATAATACACAGACACTACTGTGTGAAATGTAATCATGTCTACCTTAAACCTTATGAAAGTAAACATAATTCTGTTGGGGGGTATGGAAAATGATTTGTAATATAGCCTACAAATTACAGGTACTGAAAAAATACTGCTCAACTATTTGTATGTGACAGATAGATATCCACTAATAGCTTGACTATTTTTACCACAGGTTATCTGTTAGTCAAATCCTCAGAATGATCAATAGCTATATGTATACGACCTACATATTTTACCTGGGGTTTGGCAAATATCCCAATCACTGTATATATAGGAAGAATGTTACCCAAGATCTATTTTATGAATGGGAAAAGATTGATAGACAAACAAAGGGAAAGAGCTACAATAAACATGTTACAGAGAGATAGACAGTAAGTGAAAAAGACAAAAACTGAGTGAGATATTAAAAAAGACAATGTGAGAGAGAGAGAGAGAGAGAGAGAGAGAGAGAGAGAGAGAGAGAGAGAGAGAGAGAGAGAGAGAGAGAGAGAGAGAGAGAGAGAGAGAGAGAGAGAGAGAGAGAGAGAGAGAGAGAGAGAGAGAGAGAGAGAGAGATTAATGACAACACGGTGAATAACCAACCAACATGAACACTTACAAAATTCCTTCACAAATATATCAACAGAAACAGATATCTTGGGGTTTTTATATAAAGTAAACAATATAAAATACAGGAGTAAAGTAAAAATAAAAACACATAGACTTATTACAACATTTATCATCACCATTTCTCCATTAACCTACACATCAACTATAATCAATATAACACTATGTAAAAGATCAACACTGTTTGACAAAATTAAAAAACCAAATTTTTATGTAATTTCTAACTATGTCTGTACTGTTTCTGCAGTATGATAGTCATAAAATAAAAATTAAAACACTTTCTTAACACAATAAAACACTACTAATACTTCTACTTTTCCATGTATATCCTTACACTACACCAAATCAAAACTCTTATTGTTACACTATACCAAAATCAAAACTCTTATTGTTACACTACACCAAATCAAAACCCTTAATGTTACACTATACCAAATAAAAACTCTTATTGTTACACTATACCAAATAAAAACCCTTAGTGTTACACTAGACCAAAGCAAAACCCTGAATGTTACACTATACCAAAGCAAAACTCTTATTGTTACACTAGACCAAATAAAAACCCTTATTGTTACACTAGACCAAAGCAAAACCCTTTGTGTTACACTATACCAAATCAAAACCCTTTGTGTTACACTATACCAAATCAAAACCCTCAATGTTACACTACACCAAATCAAAACTCTTATTGTTATACTATACCAAATAAAAACCCTTAGTGTTACACTAGACCAAATAAAAACCCTTTGTGTTACACTATACCAATCAAAACCCTCAATGTTATACTATACCAAAGCAAAACCCTTAATGTTACACTATACCAAATCAAAACCCTTAGTGTTACAAATCAAAACCCTTAGTGTTACACTACACCAAATCAAAACTCTTATTGTTACACTATACCAAATCAAAACCCTTAATGTTATACTACACCAAATCAAAACTCTTATTGTTACACTATACCAAATAAAAACCCTTTGTGTTACACTATACCAAATAAAAACCCTTTGTGTTACACTACACCAAATCAAAACCCTTAGTGTTACCCTATACCAAATCAAAACCCTTTGTGTTACACTATACCAAATAAAAACCCTTAATGTTACACTACACCAAATCAAAACTCTTATTGTTACACTATACCAAATATAAAAACCCTAGACCAAATAAAAACCCTTTGTGTTACACTATACCAAATAAAAACCCTTTGTGTTACACTACACCAAATCAAAACCCTTAGTGTTACCCTATACCAAATCAAAACCCTTTGTGTTACACTATACCAAATAAAAACTCTTAATCAAAACCCTTTGTGTTACACTATACCAAATCAAAACTCTTAATGTTACACTACACTAAATCAAAACTCTTAATGTTACACTATACCAAATCAAAACCCTCAATGTTACACTATACCAAATCAAAACCCTTTGTGTTACACTATACCAAATCAAAACCCTCAATGTTACACTACACTTAATCAAAACCCTTAGTGTTACACTACATCAAATCAAAACCCTTTGTGTTACACTACATCAAATCAAACTGGACAAAGTGTTAAACTGGTACAAAAGTTAAACTTGTATAAACTGCAAATTGAACTTGCTCATCCCTGATGCCACATTTAAACAGGTCCATGTCACAGTCTAGAAGAGTCTATTATTCATCAGAAGGATAAGCAAGTTACATTATACAAAATAATATCATGTTAGTTGATTAGATATGGACTCTACAGAAAGTATACCTAAGGGTGTGGTGGTCAACAGGGTTCTTGTTACTGCAATACAAAGACATGGATTACTAAATATATTACATAGTCTAACCTTCATTTTTGATAACTGGTATACCCCCTGAAAAAATAATGGACTTTTCTCGATGTCAGTTGCATGGGCTTGTGTATCTGTGTCTGAAGGGGATTTTAATTTTTCTTTTTACAGTTTATTGCTCCATTTAATTACCTTAGATTTAAAGTAAAATACCTATACATGTAAACTGGAGGAGTGGAGTCCTGTGAATTCATTCTCGAAACGGACAGGTTTAAATTTTATGTAACAAGGCATAACAACGTTAAAATTACATTGGCAAGAGTGATTTTTCCTTCTTATCACCAAGTATCCAGTGAGGATAAAATGTTTTTCCTGTGAGGTTTTAAAAACCAAAAAATGAGTGGAATCATTCGTATTATAATCTGACGGTTGCTCTGCCATTCAAAGTTATGTAAATCGGACAATACCAGGGAGTTTAAAACTTGTGCAGATCATAAATTTGGATTAATCTGTAAACATACTGCTGTTGGATATACTTTAGTTTCTCCTAAAAAAACACAACTTTAAGATAGTTTTAGGTGCTTACATCAATCTAAACTTTCACACACATTCTATTTTGATTTCATATTTTTTTGATTTTCCTAAATTCTCCTATTTTTACCAAGGATAAAGAAACTACATCATGATCTTATTAGTAAATGATTAACATGAGCGTCGGTCTTCTACAGAGAAACAGTGACATGGCTTTCAAGATGACCTAAGAATTGACCGATGTGTGACCAACAGAAACACAGTGAAACTTGTCTATAGAGAGGTGGTCTTTATACACAGGTGGTCGCTAAAGCAGGTTTTACTGTATAGGCTTTCATAAAAAGCCGTTTTACTGAAGAAATATTATCATCTTTGAACAGATTCTACTGCAAGGCAACATAAGATAAACATAAACAGCAACACAGTGGCAGACATCTTGTTTGTCAAAGAGCTGATGATGAGTGGCAGAACCATAAAAAAAAAAAAAAAAAAAAAAAAACGAGTAGCAGCGAGCGACTGAAATGGAAGGTCATATCAGTGCACATGCTCATATGTACACAGTCTAGAAATGTCAAACATACCCACATGCATTTACAAAAGATGATCAATTTTATAAATAAAGGTAATTATGTGAAAAAAATGATAGAAACATCATGGTAAAACAATGACCAATGTTTAAAAGTTAATCTAGAATTATGTCAATGATAAAAGCATCTCATACACTTACGCAAATGATTATTATACAGTCGTTATAGCAACATTAATGTATATTTATATTTCTGATGAAAATATAGATGTAATAAATACAAGGCAGCTAAATCTGCTAAAATATGTATCCTGATTTTATAAAATCTGAGTATGACATGCAAATTTAAAAATAGTGCACTGCACACACAAAGCATGCTTAAATAAAACCAATCTAATTAAAAACTGATCTCTCACTGCTCCCATTTCCTCATGTGTTGTACGAAAGATCTAACCAAAAGTGCATAATGGTCATATGTGGGTCACCTTGTAGGTGTGTACTGTTCCACAAATTAAAATGCAGCTTCTGCAATCTTGAAATTCTATCGAATGGTAAACGAAAAATTCAAAATCAGAGATTTCATTTCATAACCTTGGATAGAATTGAATCACCAAAGATGCTGTAATTGAATTCTGCGGACTGATGATTTCATTATCATAAGAATAAATTACATCTTAATTCATATCAGAAAATGGGGTTGATGAGAGATTGTTTTTTAATAAGACTGATATTAAGCTACAGCATATCAGCGATTAATGAGAGAAAAAAATCTATCAGTGTCTAATTCGCAAAACTCGCAAGTCAAAAGAATTAGCGATGCACACTTGTGCTCCTGTCGAGTGATCATTGGCAATCATGCATATCCAGACTTGACAAATGTTCTCATGCAGACAACATGCAACTGACAACAAACAACGATGATTGACAGAGAAAGGACGAGACCTACCACAAAAAAAAAAAAAAAATACACATTACATATAGAGAACAAAACTGTCAGAACCTATCAGATGTTGGGGTGAGGTAAAATCAGTCTATCTGATACAGAGAACAGTTGGAACCAATCAGATGTTGGGGTGAGGTAATATCAGTCTATCTGATACAGAGAACAGTTGGAACCAATCAGATGTTGGGGTGAGGTAATGTCAGTCTATCTGATACAGAGAACAGTTGGAACCAATCAGATGTTGGGGTGAGGTAATATCAGTCTATCTGATACAGAGAACAGTTGGAACCAATCAGATGTTGGGGTGAGGTAATATCAGTCTATCTGATACAGAGAACAGTTGGAATCTATCAGATAGGGTGAGGTAATATCAGTCTATCTGATACAGGGAACAGTTGGAACCTGTCAGATGTTGGGGTGAGGTAATATCAGTCTATCTGATACAGAGGACAGTTGGAATCTATCAGATGGGGTGAGGTCAAATCAGTCTATCTGATACAGAGAACAATTGGAATCTATTGGATGTTGGGGTGAGGTAGTATCTGTTTCTGATGCTCTGATGGTACCGAGGTCATAATGTAGCAAACTTGCAGAATATTAGTATTATCTGAATGTAAATGTCACAGAAGGGACCAGTTATTATTTTACTTTCTAACAAAGGTGGGTTCTATTTTTATGCATCAGTCAAATTCAGTTTATCAGAAGAGGCAATGGTACAAGGACAATGTACTGGGTGTACTAAGAGGACATACTGGGTGTAAACCAGGTCAAGTGCTCAAAATATATGGATGTTGCTATTGAAAAAAAAAATTTTTACTGTGCAAAAATACCTGCTGACTTGGATCACCCCTATAACACACATGGACTGGTATACCTCATATTAATGTCAATTATTTCCCATTGATTTATCGGGGGAGGGAAGATTTGGAAATGTCAAACCCATGGTTCTACTTGACCACTCATGCATGCTATTAAATATTTTCAGTATCATCATTTACATGCATTCTAACTTGTCCCAGCCAATGACAGAAGGAGTAGTTTCAATTTGTTTATATACGTAATTGTGAGTGTTCCAAAGCCAATTTATTATTCTGTCCTGATTATGACCATATCCAGGAGTAAATTTATCTGCATTTTATCTGAATCTTAACTCATCAACCTCTGAAAAACAATGGACTCCTCTGTAAATCTATGATTTAGGTCAGTCCAAATGTGTATTTAGGAGTGTATGAGTTAAGAATGGTGCTGAATATGTCAGGGAGACAGCCAAAATTTCAGGTTTCGTTTTCTCTTTTACACTTTTACTTGTATGTTATCATTTTACTGGTGTGTTTTACACCAAATTCAACCACTCCCCATTATGCGATGACAGTCCATCTTAATTGGTGAAGGGGAAAAGCATTATTACAGTGTACCAACAAAGATCAACTGCCTTCCAGGTGTAAACAACCTCACATTAGCAACCTCCAGTTAGGTTCCATAATGCACTCAAAATAGAGGTGAGAGATGATGGTTTAAAACACTTTGCCACAAAGGCCACTTAATTTTTTCTTATTTCATTTTTATTAACTTTTACGAAATGGGCCAAGTATGAGGGGATTGTTTTAATGCAGATAATGTGGTTATCTGTAAAGATAAGGTGTAAAGAGGTAACTATATATATACTGAAACAATATCTAGCAAAGTTAATTAAAAAACAACAACTCCACACTAAGGTCGGAAGGTCACCTTGTAGGTCTATGATGGTGATCATTCAGTGATGTGTTCGAGCTATACAGCGAACCAGAACTATTAGACAAACTGAAAAAACAACACAAATACATATTTATGTAAATGGACACTGAAACATTGGTAATGACAAAAATCATTTCTCGCATGCACTTAACCAGCAAATTATTGTATATGTAACAGATATCTATTCATTTTCCATGTTCCTTTACTTCACATTATTTCATTACAAATTAGGTTTACTTCCAAATATCTGAATTAAAAAACATTTTAACTTTTCTGTAGTTCGCGTGATTCATAGGTTTATTTTTCTTTAGCATTTTAATGCATATTTGTATAGAATATTAGTTAACATTTCAAACCACATGCCCTACCTTTCCAGTACTCAGCTAGGTTTTATACAATCACAGATATTTTTGTCTTAAATCACAATTTAATCAGAGTAGCAGTAACAACACTAAATGAATTCTTAAATGTTAGACTAATGAAACTACTGATTAACAACAAAATTAATATCCAAAGATTTATATTAAACTGGAGTATTTGGTCACTCAATGATTCATGCAAAATTTGCCCCAGGCACCATACACTGTAGTTTAGCTGGTGAGTTCAGATCAATGTCTATAGACTAACAACACACAAGTATGTATCAACAGGCACACCGACATCCCCTGATATCTTTTAATGTATTTCTAAACTCAAAATTTCTGTAAAAGATGGACATCATTCCAAATTTGATCAAATTCAAACTGTTGGAATTTTCTGACACAACTTAACTTTTACATCAAACTTAATTTTTTACCAAAGTTAAATCAAACAATAAAATTGAGTCTATTATACATGTACATGGGAATCTCGTTATCTTGAAAATCTTGGGACTGCCCCTTTTACTTCGATATATCTGGAATTAGAGATAATCGAAATTTTAAACTGATATGTTATTTTATCTTTAAATATCAGAACCGGACTTCCAGTTTTGACACATCTGGAATTTCAACTCATCTGATTTTGACATAACGAGATTCCACTGTATATCATTATTTTCTTCTATTCAGCATTTAATTACAAAACAATACAACATAATTACAAGATAATGTAACATAAAATATGAAACATTCTGAGAGTACTGATGAATCAATACATGTCCCCTAATTGTGAAACATTCTGAGAGTACTGACGAATCAATACATATCCCCTAATTGTGAAACATTCTGAGAGTATTGATGAATCAATATACATCCCTTAATTGTGAAACATTATGAAGGCATTGATAAATCAATATATGTCCCCTAATTGTGAATCATTTTGAGAGTATTGATGAATCAATATACATCCCTTAATTGAAACATTGTGAAGGTATTAATACATCAGTACATGTCCCCTAATTGTGAAATATATTGAGAGTACTGATGAATCAATACATGTCCCCTAATTGTGAAACATTTAGAGTGTTGATGAATCAATATACATCCCTTAATTGCGAAACATTCTGAAGGTATTGATGGATCAATACATATCTCCTAATTGTGAAATGTTCAGAGACCATTGATGAATCAGTATGTCCCCAGTGTGTAACTGTGAAATCATTTTATTGGAGACACAGTAGCATTTTAAAGACAGATGTTGTGGCTGTGGTCTGTCTATCTAGGTTCTACTCTATGTATCTGTTGGGGACAGTAACATGTGGTTGTGGTCTGTCTATCTAGGTTC
This sequence comes from Atrina japonica, assembly GCA_030159075.1. Taxonomy (NCBI): domain Eukaryota; kingdom Metazoa; phylum Mollusca; class Bivalvia; order Pterioida; family Pinnidae; genus Atrina; species Atrina japonica. The sequence continues at coordinate 1,568,247 of BROG01000099.1, forward strand.
TACTGTATATCTGTTAGGGACAGTGACATGTGGCTGTGGTCTGTCTATCTAGGTTCTACTCTATGTATCTGTTGGGGACAGTAACATGTGGTTGTGGTCTGTCTATCTAGGTTCTACTGTATATCTGTTAGGGACAGTGACATGTGGCTGTGGTCTGTCTATCTAGGTTCTACTCTATGTATCTGTTGGGGACAGTAACATGTGGTTGTGGTCTGTCTATCTAGGTTCTACTGTATATCTGTTAGGGACAGTAACATGTGGTTGTGGTCTGTCTATCTAGGTTCTACTGTATATCTGTTGGGGACAGTGACATGTGGCTGTGGTCTGTCTATCTAGGTTCTACTCTATGTATCTGTTAGGGACAGTGACATGTGGTTGTGGTCTGTCTATCTAGGTTCTACTGTATATCTGTTGGGGACAGTAACATGTGGCTGTGGTCTGTCTATCTAGGTTCTACTGTATATCTGTTAGGGACAGTGACATGTGGCTGTGGTCTGTCTATCTAGGTTCTACTCTGTATCTGTTGGGGACAGTAACATGTGGTTGTGGTCTGTCTATCTAGGTTCTACTCTATGTATCTGTTGGGGACACTGACATGTGGCTGTGGTCTGTCTATCTAGGTTCTACTGTATATCTGTTAGGGACAGTGACATGTGGCTGTGGTCTGTCTATCTAGGTTCTACTCTGTATCTGTTAGGGACACTGACATGTGGTTGTGGTCTGTCTATCTAGGTTCTACTCTATGTATCTGTTGGGGACACTGACATGTGGTTGTGGTCTGTCTATCTAGGTTCTACTCTATGTATCTGTTAGGGACAGTGACATGTAGTTGTGGTCTGTCTATCTAGATTCTACTCTATGTATCTGTTGGGGACACTGACATGTGGTTGTGGTCTCTCTATCTAGGTTCTACTCTATGTATCTGTTGGGGACACTGACATGTGGTTGTGGTCTGTCTATCTAGGTTCTACTGTATATCTGTTAGGGACAGTGACATGTGGCTGTGGTCTGTCTATCTAGGTTCTACTCTATGTATCTGTTGGGGACACTGACATGTGGTTGTGGTCTGTCTATCTAGGTTCTACTCTATGTATCTGTTGGGGACACTGACATGTGGTTGTGGTCTGTCTATCTAGGTTCTACTGTATATCTGTTAGGGACAGTGACATGTGGGTGTGGTCTGTCTGTCTAGGTTCTACTGTATATCTGTTGGTGACACAGTAACATGTTGTGGCTGTCTAGGCCCTACTGTATATCTGTTGGTGACACAGTAACATGTTGTGGTCTGTCTATCTAGGTTCTACTCTATGTATCTGTTGGGGACACTGACATGTGGTTGTGGTCTGTCTATCTAGGTTCTACTCTATGTATCTGTTGGGGACACTGACATGTGGCTGTGGTCTGTCTATCTAGGTTCTACTCTATGTATCTGTTGGGGACACTGACATGTGGTTGTGGTCTGTCTATCTAGGTTCTACTCTATGTATCTGTTGGGGACACTGACATGTGGCTGTGGTCTGTCTATCTAGGTTCTACTGTATATCTGTTGGTGACACAGTTACATGTTGTGGCTGTCTAGGCTCTACTGTATATCTGTTGGGGACACACTAACATTTTAATGACAGACATTGTTACTTTGGTTTGTCTATCTAGGGTCTACTGTATGTCAATTGACCTATTGCCAAGTGTCCGACACATGAATGTCCATGTGCTTTTTTGACGTCATTTGATTGTGATGTCATAATCACACAAGAGTTTGACGGGCCATTTAATTGTGACGTCATAATTGAAAAGTTTGCTAAAAGGTGCCGTGTCGGACACTTGGCGATAGGTCAATTGGGGTCACACTAACATTTTAATGACAGACGTTGTGGCTGTGGTCTGTCTATCTAGGTTCTACTGTATATATCTGCTGGACACACAGTAATTGAAGCTAAATGTAGACTAAGGTATAGAAAGGACTACTACTAGATCATCTATCAGACACATATAATTTGATGGTTATCACTAAATGTAAGATAAAATAGACAGGATTTCTAGAGATTTACAACTATATCTAATCTACAAGGGAGCATTATTACAAGTTAGATTTGATTAGGTACTCCACCCTCTACCCTCCCCAAAAAGAAAGGTAAAAAGAATCTATCACCTACTCCTACCCCAAAGAACAATAAAAAGAATTTATCCCCTAAGTCTCCTCAAAGAATTATGTAAAGAATTTATCCCTCTACCACTCCCCAAAATATAACTATAACAAATACTGATATCTCCATGTGATTTTACAAAAATCACAAAAATCCACTAAGGTGCCAGAAGGGTTCAATACCACAGTGACCAGAGTTGACAGAGACTTCATGGTTTGAAACACTGCTAAAACCACTCTGCCACAGATATGCTATATGTCCAATTAATCTTGAGTATGGCATAAAAATTAATCTATATGAAAACTACAATATTTCTGTTCCCTATTATGATTAAACTATTAAATGCAGATGGTAAATATGGCTATGCTCACGATAAAGAAAAACCCTGACATAGCTCTCACTTCACGTTCACCACTTTTGTAAAACGCTCATCAGAGACAGACACCTGTCAGGATTAACATGAGCTGGTTTTCAGCAGGTAAATTTTCTTCAGACATAAACATATTTATGTACATAGAAAAACTAACATTTGATTGGTCTAAATCATATGAACAAAACATAGACAAAAGCTAGTGATTGGATTATTAACCCCATATTTTTAATAGTATATGCCATTAATTTGACACGATAGGCAAAGCTAATTCTCTATGATTAGTCAGTAGAAGACACCACCTATATATTGTCACACTGCTACATTAGTAGATACCTGATAGTAACAGGAATTATCAGCACCAAATAAGGAAAAGAAAATCTTCATATTTCCAAGGTTTATTTCATGTCAAATTTTGAAATCTAAATTTTTACATTTCAAGTTTTACCACATCTTTGATATGATATTTATTTGATTTTTTTTATTATGATTATGAATAGTGTTTTATGCCACACTCAACAATTTTTCAGTTATATGGTGGCAGCCAGATTTTATTGGTGGAGTAGAGAACCCAGTTACAATGTACTGGGAAGAGACCACCAGTCTACCACAGGTAAACTGGCAAGCTTTCTCACAAAAGTCAACTTAGGTTCCAGTGGGACTTGAACCTGCACTCAACAGAAGTGAGACACTTCTTTGTTCAAAATGCAATGCTGTAACTATTCAGCAATGGAGGGCCCCTACCACAAATATTACAAGACAACTAGTCAATGGGTTGTCCTTTCTCACTTGGCGGTTTATTTACTGCACAGCTAATTCGTATATTACAGTAATATTCAGTAAAAATCAGGATTCCGTTGGCTTTTTCATTCCTGATTAGTTTTCAAACCAAGTGCAGTTTTATGGGTATTTTAAACTTTTGGTTGGCAGATCCAACTTTGTTTTCTAACTGATACACAAGTCAAAGAATATCAAGCTGTTTTAGGCCATACAGTGATGTAATGTTCTGTTTTAGGCCATGCAGTGATATGCCATTCTGTTTTAGGTCATACAATTATGTGCCATTGTTTTAGGCCATGCAGTGATGTGCCATTCTGTTTTAGGTCATACAATGATGTGCCATTCTGTTGTAGGTCATACAATGATGTGCCATTCTGTTGTAGGTCATACAATGATGTGCCATTCTGTTGTAGGTCATACAATGATGTGCCATTTTGTTTTAGGTCATACGATGATGTGCCATTTTGTTTTAGGTCATACAATGATGTGCCATTGTTTTAGGTCATACGATGATGTGCCATTTTGTTTTAGGTCATACAATGATGTGCCATTTTGTTTTAGGTCATACGATGATGTGCCATTGTTTTAGGTCATACGATGATGTGCCATTGTTTTAGGTCATACGATGATGTGCCGTTGTTTTAGGTCATACGATGATGTGCCGTTGTTTTAGGTCATACGATGATGTGCCATTTTGTTTTAGGTCATACGATGATGTGCCGTTGTTTTAGGTCATACGATGATGTGCCGTTGTTTTAGGTCATACAATGATGTGCCATTGTTTTAGGTCATACGATGATGTGCTGTTGTTTTAGGTCATACGATGATGTGCCATTTTGTTTTAGGTCATACGATGATGTGCCATTGTTTTAGGTCATACGATGATGTGCCATTTTGTTTTAGGTCATACGATGATGTGCCATTGTTTTAGGTCATACGATGATGTGCCATTTTGTTTTAGGTCATACGATGATGTGCCGTTGTTTTAGGTCATACGATGATGTGCCATTGTTTTAGGTCATACGATGATGTGCCGTTGTTTTAGGTCATACGATGATGTGCCGTTGTTTTAGGTCATACAATGATGTGCCGTTGTTTTAGGTCATACAATGATGTGCCGTTGTTTTAGGTCATAGTCTGTCACACATCAAATCATACTACTGTATAGTAGTTTAATTTTATGAAGAGAAATTTTGTGTTTTTCTGAATGAAACTTATTCACGGGTATTAAATTTTGCGCAACATTGTTTACGAACTGTCTTTCTGATACTTCATAAGTGTAAGGTAAATATTTTATTCACAGGTATTTTATAATTATTTAACACCCATTTTACTTTTGTCACATTTGATTTTTTATGTATACAAATTTTCATCTCAAAATGTTCAGTTATTGGGGGTGTTTCAATCCTTGGAGATATGAACATTTTCTTCTATGTGAGGGAAGCTTGTCTAAAGTTACGAAATAAAGAAAACCAGAGTAATCACATATTCTCAGAGCTACTTACTTCATGTTTGCAGACCTATTGAAAAAAATGATCATTTAACACCATACTTTCAAAATACATTTTCACCAAAGGTAGAAGAGTGAGTGTAAGGGAGTTTACTCTGCTTCCCAGTCTAAGACAAAAACTGATAAAGCAAAGCCTGGTGTGAAAGGTGTTGGCAAAAGCTTAAAGAAATGAAATGCCATAACCTCAGCACTTTACTTAGCATCTCTAGCAGCTAATGATGCAAATGTCACACAAATTATGTATTCCATAATTAATGAAAAATGGGCTAAATCTGAAGGTCAAGATACACCATAGTTAAGGACCACATGACATATGAGAGATACTGATACAATACAGAAACAGAAAATCTTCAAGATGAGAACACGGAGTAGGACAAGATGGAAGCCCATAATGATGTGAATGGATCAATCCAATGTATATATGTATATCATTAGATTCACAACAAATTGTATATAAACAAAGATAAATCACAGTATGTACATGTATGTTTAAGCACTTACATATATCCAAATCATGTGTAAACCTCTAATAAAAGCTGAAGACATATGGTATCTCAAGTATTGTGATCTATATATAACACCTGTGTGACTGATCTATATATAACACCTGTGTAACTGATCTATATATATATATATATATATATATATATATAAATAACATCTGTGTGACCTATCTTTACATAACACCTGTGTGGTTGAGTGATGTAAAAACAACTGTGTAGCTGATCTCTATATAAAAACCTGTGCCACCGATATATATATATAACACCTGTGACTGATCTATATATAACACCTGTGTGACTGATCTATATATAATATCTGTGTGACTGATCTATATATAACATCTGCTGTGTGACTGACCTATATATTACACTTCTGTGGCTGATAATTGTATAATCTGTGTGATTGATCGCTATATAACATCCAAGAGTATCTCCATGGGATTTTGCGTTCTATTACTATGGTTATGTCAATTGACATTGTCTTTTGACCGACTCAGACAAAATTTGAGTACCTCTATGGAAACTTACGTTCTAGTACTATGTTTATGTCGTCTGACATTTTCTTTTGACCGACTAGCCTTGTTTGTTTCCATTTCATCTTTCATGTCAAGAATTTTCTGTTTAATTTCTGCATCTTCACATAAATCTACAAATAAGCCAAAATATAGTAAACAAGAAGTAAACACAAAAGTCAGGGAGAAAACATGTCCTAGGGGATTCTTTCTATTTTATAACCATAATGACTTGTAAAAGTACAAGAAAGTTTTCAGCAATATGAAATCAAGAAATCACAAACACTTCATCAGTATCAATACTTAAGTTCACTTATAAATCATTATCAATGACAATGAAATATTCAACACAATTTTATGACATCAAATAAAGTTTGATTACTTCTCTCATACCCTGCGACTTCAAGAAAGCATCCAACTCACAAACATGTTTGTGTTGTTATTTTGTAAATAAATTGAAAAAAATAAATAAACTGCAGGTGTCTGTTAAGGCAGATTTTATTTCACACAATGGTATTCTTACCAAATGCTGTTTCCCCATTTTTGGTTTTTGCATCTATATCTGATCCATTACTGACCAATATTTCCAAAATTTCAGGCTGAAAATGTAGTAAAAGACAGGATTAAGCCATTATTGAAGTCTTCCATTATAAACAGTAAAATAAATGACAAAACATTTGTCACACATTTAGATCTCTCTCAGTCATATTTCTATGTTTCAATTACTTTTCGATTTATTCAGCTTCGTAATAGTTTACAGTAGGTATAATCTGATTCACATAAGACGACGGGGCGAAGTTACCTTTTGATTATCATACAGATGATTCTACACACTTTTCGGTTATGACAAGCTGCATGGGGAAAATGTTTTACTCCGTACTGGATACTCTCTTATGTAGGTGACAAATAGGAACAATTACTCTTGACAGTGTAACTTAATGTTGTTAGGCTTTATTACCAAAAATTTATACTCATCCAGTCAATAAAGAGTTCATGAGGCTCCACCCCACCAGGTTACATGAGTTTTATATATCATAATTATGTGTAGGATTTTGTTATCACCGCTATACCTAAGAACAAGATGTATTTGTGAAACACAAATGCCCCGGGCCCAACGAAATATTGCAATTTATACGTCCCCTGGTCCCAACAAAATATTGCACTTTATATGTAAGTGGGTCAAAAGTGGGACAGAATTACAGACAAAAATACAAACAGACAGATGGACGATTTGAACACTAGATTTCCCCGGCCTTTCAGGCTGGGGCCATAAATATAAATCAAAATGTCAGTTGGCATTTTTCTGTGACATGATTTTCCCGGTGTTTTGTACACGACTCTTGGATTTTTCAGTTATATATTGAACTGCTTGTGGTTGCCTAGTGGTAGAGGGTTTGACTTGCACGCCAAAGGTCCTGGGTCATATTAAAGACCTTTAAAATGGTGATGACTGTTTCTTCATCAAGCACTTGAAACAAAGTGAAAGTTGTGGGCCTTTCGAATGAAAATTACAACTGAAGTCCCATGTCACAGCAGGGATGGCACATACAAGAACCCTTATTCTGCATTGGTGTCAGTCGATGTTATAGGTAAAAATTTGTGACACTTCACCTAGAGGAGATAGTATCTCCATGTAAGTGAAAAATTCTTGGCCGATGTGAAACAACAATCAAAATAAGCGTGGTGATCAGTTTTGACAGGTGGGGAAAGTTAGTGGACTTCAACAACGTAATCAGGTTATCTCGTTGTTAGCTTACCTGTAACCAACATGCGGCAGCATGGATTGGCTGCCAGGAATCATAATCCCGTAAGTCGACCGAGACGTGATGATCCAACAAAAAGTTTGTTACCTCAATGTAACCATTGGCTGCTGCGACATGAAGCTGGAAATATAAGTGTGATCATAAGAGTGTAATAGTAAAAAAAAAAGATAAAAAACATAGAGCACTGTATGATTATCAAGAAATACAACATAACATGTTCTTACAAAAGAAAAAAAGAAATACAATATAACATGTTCTTACAACAGAAATACAACATAACATGTTCTTACAACAGAAATACAACAATAACATGTTCTTAAACAGAAATACAACATAACATGTTCTTACAACAGAAATACAACATAACATTATCTTACAACAGAAATACAACATACATTTTAAACAAATACATTTTAAATAATACATGTAGGCCTTTGGAATTTTACAATGAGATGACAAAAACAACCACATGAAATCATTCTCTATATAGCTTTGCATTTAAGGCATACAAGCTGTCAAAATAAATTTGTATTAAAAGTTTAGAATATTTGATGTTTTATACAAATAAAATATTTTCAAAAAATACCAGGTTGAAAAAAAAAACTTGTTATAATGTTGTAATTTTGAAAAGAAATCTATAATGTGAATAATGGGTAAGATAACATTGTATTCTTTTCATGAAGGAAGCTTTTTAAAAATGATTAGCTCTACTCGTGAGACTTTTTTTTAACAAAATGACAGCCTGTATGCCTTTAAGATATGCATTTATCTGAGCAATGCTATACCATCATAGAAATGTTTTTTTAGTTTCAACAATAAAATCAAACTTACTGGTGTTGCACCACCTTGCCCTCGGAACTCTAAGTCACCACCTTTACTGGCAATCGTTTTCAGATCCGCCAACATTTGTCTTTCGGGAATGAGTCGAGTGTCATCTATCTCATCTTGAGTGACACCTGATAAAATATCAACAACATAATTACAAAGTCTCATCACGAATACGGCAAATCCATGTGTTTTCTACAAACTTATTTACCAGAAAACATACAAATTTTGACCTCTGCTACGGACTTGTGATGAGAAGGTTCTTTTACACATCACCCAAACATGACACAACATCTTGGTTTTTAGTCACAGCTAAATGTTTTTTGTTTGTTTGTTTTTGTGACTTTTACCCAGTGCTTGGCAAAGGAGGAGGCACAACTGTGAAGAAGTACTATCTATGACCCTCCCCCTAAAATACAATCATGTGTTAAAAATGTGCTATTTATGAAAAGGTAAGATACAACAGCATGTGCTCTGTCTGACAATGTGACAGTGCTAAAGATCTACTATATAACTGGACATTTTTGCTCCAATTTAATTTTCGCCATTTTCGCCCTTAGATGAAAGGGGGAATTAATAATGAGTGCAAAATTTTTAGGCTAAATAGTTGAAGCATAGACATATGTGCCATTGATGAGATGATGGGGATTTAGCACAAATTTAAGACAGGAAGAATATGTTTTCTGTTGTATAAGGACAAAGATAACCAATGGCAAAAATCAACAGGTTTACAGTATGTATAACAACTGTGCTAAAAGTCTGACAAAATATTTGTAAGATATAAACATACAGGCTTTTTGCTGTCAATTTTTGGAAAATGCCATTGGCAACACAACTGGGAATTTTTACATTAATTTGTGTCATACTGTCTTGAGAAAAATTGTGTGAATACATGGAAATCTAAATGTATTTTTTAAATGCATTTCCCCTTACATTATTTTTTTTTTCATTATGGCCATGAGCATGACATCAAATTAAGAATTTTTTCAACAAATTGGGCAAAAATACATGCATTTTGTGTTGGGATTGGGGCCAAATTTTGGCCCCATGGACACTAGAAAAAGCCCTGACATATCACTTTAAAAACAAACAAGGCATTAAGTGACCATTGTAAACAGGTGGTTGATATCCATTTTATGTAGATGGATGACCATTTGATTATTTAAAAACACTGACCTAAGATTGTGCATTTGTTGATGAATTTTTGGATCCATGCCAGCTACCTGAGGTAATTGCTTTAGAAACACTTCAGTGAAATATTACTTCAACATCTTAATGAGACAATTACTTATGTTGTAAGTGCTTTCATTTACTTTTTCTCCACTTTCAAATTTATTATAACAACTTTATCAAAGTGCTCTATAGGAGTGCTTGCTTAGAAACATACATCTTTATTTTCTCTTCTGCTTTCCAAATCAGAAGCAATGCGAAGTGATTATTACCCGAATGAACAAAGAGAAAGAGAGAGAGATTGTGTAAGAGAGAAATTAAGTAATTGGCAAACAAAACAAAGAAGTGGGAACCCCAAAACCACTTTTCTATCAATAAATTCACTCTAAGTGACCAACAAACTAAGAGTGGATTCATTAACAGAATTGAATTGGTTTCAGTATAGGTTTCTGATTTTAAATATGGTCTGAAACTAGTTTTGTTAGGTTTGCAATGAATGACATGTTTGCATTTTCAAAATGGCTGACAAACTAGAGGTAGCTGTGGATTCCCACGTATATCAGGTTTAGTGTATATTTACATTTATTCATTTCTCCCATACTTACAGTGGAGGACAAGAATTACTTGTGAAAAGATAACCCAGCTCACACACACACACACATAGATTGGTTGCATCGAAGTATGTACATAATAATGGTTACTAACATCAATGTTTAGTCTCTGTTTTACACTTGTCATGTTAGTTATCTTCACATAAACAGCATGAAGTGGTGGGGATTTATATTGGTGGATATTTGAGGTTTGTAAAGATAGAGGTTTGTACCAGTAGAGGTTTGTATTGATGTAAATTTGAGGTTTGTTTTGACAGAGGTTTGTAAAGATAGAGGTTTGTACCAGTAGAGGTTGGTATTGATGTAAATTTGAGGTTTGTTTTGACAGAGGTTTGTAAAGATAGAGGTTTGTATCTGTAAAGGTTTATATTGATGTAAATTAGAGGTTTGTTTTCATAAGAGATTTGCATTGGTGGAGGTTTCTAAAGGTGGCAGTTTATACATGAAGAGGTTTTTGTACAGGTGAAGCTTTGTTTAGGTGGAAATATGTATGGGCAAGGGTTTGTATGGGTGGAGATTTGTATTAGTGGAAGTTTGTTTAGGTGGGAAGTAGTATGGTCAGGAGTTTGTATGGGTGGAGGTTTGTATAGGCAGGAGTTTGTATGGGTGGAGGTTTGTATAGGCAGGAGTTTGTATGGGTGGAGGTTTGTATAGGCAGGAGTTTGTATGGGTGGAGGTTTATATAGGCAGGAGTTTGTATGGGTGGAGGTTTGTATAGGCAGGAGTTTGTATGGGTGGAGGTTTGTATAGGCAGGAGTTTGTATGGGTGGAGGTTTGTATAGGCAGGAGTTTGTATGGGTGGAGGTTTGTATAGGCAGGAGTTTGTATGGGTGGAGGTTTTTATTGGTGAAGGTTTGCACTGGAGGTTTGTATTGGAGGAGGATTCCATTGGGAGTTTGTATTGGTGAAGGTGTGTATTAATGAAGGTTTGTATTAATTGAGGTTTGTTTTTAAAAGATACAGTAAGTACATAACTGACATTTTCAGTACTAGAACACCCAAGCAATTACTCATGTTATCTGATATTTTGTACAAACACATCTATATGCTTCCCAAATATACAAAACCTTGTTCATTTCTCATTCAGATATTTACAAAGATTTCCTAAACATTAGAAAATCCATGCATTCTATCAGATAACTGTTGAGATAATTTAACTATTATGTCAGAAGAATCAGAAATTATTTGAAATCAATATTTTTCTACAATGTTAAAGTAAATCATCATAGACACTTATCAGACATAGCTCAGATGTCTTAAAGATCAAACACAAGTTAGGTTATCTGAAAGGTCAGATAAAAGTTGAGTTATCTTAAAGATCAGATAAAAGATTTTTACCAAACATAAGACATAATATCTCAAGTTATATGTACGATTTAATCTAATGAGTACCATTGACAGACTGATATACAGTAAAACCTGCTATAGCGGCCACCTCTATATAAGGATCACCTGTCTATAAAGGCCAGATTTTTCAAGTCCCTTGACTGCATACTTCAACTAAATTGAACCTGTGTATAAGGGTCACCTGCATATAAAGGTCAATATTCTCTGGTCCCTTGGGTGGCCCCTATATACAGGTTTCACTGTATTACAGGTATATCTAATGAGTACCACTGACAGGTGTGATATATTAGAGGTATATCTAATGAGTACCACTGACAGGTGTGATATATTAGAGGTATATCTAATGAGTACCACTGACAGGTGTGATATGTTACAGGTATATCTAATGAGTACCACTGACAGACTGATATATTACAGGTATATCTAATGAGTACGACTGACAGGTGTGATATGTTACAGATATATCTAATGAGTACCACTGACAGGTGTGATATGTTACAGGCATATCTAATGAGTACCACTGACAGGTGTGATATGTTACAGGTATATCTAATGAGTACCACTGACAGACTGATATATTACAGGTATATCTAATGAGTACCACTGACAGGTGTGATATGTTACAGATATATCTAATGAGTACCACTGACAGACTGATATATTACAGGTATATCTAATGAGTACCACTGACAGGTGTGATATGTTACAGGTATATCTAATGAGTACCACTGAAAGGTGTGATATGTTACAGGTATATCTAATGAGTACCACTGACAAGTGTGATATGTTACAGGTATATCTAATGAGTACCACTGAAAGGTGTGATATGTTACAGGTATATCTAATGAGTACCACTGACAGACTGATATATTACAGGTATATCTAATGAGTACCACTGACAGACTGATATATTACAGGTATATCTAATGAGTACCACTGACAGACTGATATGTTACAGGTACATCTAAGGAGTACCACTGACAGGTGTGATGTATTACAGGAAAATCTAATGAATACCACTGATGGTATATTTAATGAGTACCACTGACAGACTAACAAATAACAGCCTTTACAGGTATATCTAATAATTTTTCTGTTATATGGTGACAGCCAGTTTTTAATGTTGGAGGAGAACCCGTTTACAATGTACCCAGTAAGACACCACTGGCCTTCAGTAAGTAAACTGGCAAACTTTCTCACAAAATTCAGCTTAGGTTCCAGTGGGACTTGTGAATGACTTCATTGCTCATAGCGCGATGCTCTAACCACTTGGCCCTTCCAATGAGTATCACTGGAAGTGGTCTAGTGGCATCAAACTGATAAGTGAGAGGTAACTATAGGTCAGAATTTAGACTCTGTCATACAGGTAAGTGACTGTACCCCAAGTGCTAGACATTAGAAGAGCCGATCACCAACATTAACCTATAACTTGTGATGTCTTCATTTGACATTTTCTGACATATGCAGTCACACGATCAGCTGCACATGATGCTCAGGGCTACACATCATAAAAAAGTATTTACTCAACTTGGCTTGCTCAGCCAATCAGATTTCAGGAACAGTCAAAGTTGAGTACAAATTTTAGACAGATAATTCTTCAGTTTTATGGTGCTAGGCCCTGGTCAATCAATTAGTTATCAAAACCAAAATATTGAAAAAAGCACTACCAGGTAAAATTGGAGATATTTCTAGAAAACCATTGCTAACTTCTCAAATCTCAACTAGAATTTACAGGTGAAAAAATGACGGATTCTTGATAAGTATGTTATATACACATTGAAACTAAAGTAACATATCTGATAAGACTGGGATGATGTCTTCATATTGTGAATGAAGTACTGGCACTGTTATCAACTTCAGATGCATCTGGAACATGACAAATAGACTTATATCATTCTCTGTCACAATACTTTTTTCTTCCTCAGACAGAACCGATTATCAATGGTGATCTCGTATATTTGAACTTCATATGTGTGTATACAAGCTGAGATCAAATCAATTTCAGTGTCAACATCAATTTGGACTGTCATTACTTGCTGATGAGAAATGTATCTGCTGTCAGTTACAGCATTTTTATTCTGAGCCTGAAACACCTTGCTTTTGATATTGTGACACAACAAAGGGTTGGATATCTTCATTTTGGTATTTTTTGCAATATTTGTCTGTTTAAACAATTAATGGAATTTCAATTACCAGTATACAAAAATGACACACAAGGATTTCTAAAAGGCATCATTAAACCAGTTGTGACAAAGGGAACTAGTTTCAGGGTGTGGATCTCAATAATTTTTCAGATATTTGACCAATTATGTATAGGTAGGACTCCCATGACCTCATGCCCACCATTCACCATTAAATATGACACAAGAAACAAGATAAACTTAGTGTTTCTGTGTAAATACAGGTGAATCTCAATGACTTGAACATCAAAACCTTGGAGTTCTGAAACTCTTGAAGTTTTGTGCAGGTCACAATTCTTTCCTTCATAAAATAAGTAAATTAATTCTCGATCTCTGAAATGTTCTTGGAACCTCAAAGTCAATTCAAAGCCCCTAAGAACCAGTGGAAGTATATAGTCATGGGACATAAATATTCGTCACTTATGTTATTTTCTTGGTTTTATATAATACTAACAATTTTTAAATGCCCACATAATCCACAATTTTAAGCAGTATTTCAAATATTTTAATTTTACATGAAGGAAACTGAATTCACATTTTAAATCTTTTTTTAAAAATTTCAGCAACATAAACTCTACTTCAAGATTGAAATTTCCAAATCACACTTTTATTCATATTAAAATGACGAAAATATAGTAACAATTCGCTGAAAAATATAGGTCTTCAAGACTTGTTGAAATATATGCTATTAAAGGTCAGTTCAGCGTTCTTTATGAATTTTAAGATATTATTAATTTACTTTAGAATGTTACTTTTCAATTATTTTTTTACAAATATACTCTTGTGATAGAATTGACATTCAAAGTGATAGACTGGACTGTTAACAATTCTTGCTCACAATTAATATGCAAATGAGTTTTGGTCAAGTTTCCGTTACTGTGTATTGCCAAGATCTGTCTGTGAAGTTGGACATAGAAGTTGCATCATTCCTCTTTCATGTGATCTTAACTGATGAGAAACTGGCAGCAGTCTTTGAAGTTGGGAAAATGTTTTACATGTACATGTATTGACCTAGAGATTTAAGATTACTGATAGGAAGTATAGCATAAGGGTATATTACTGCCCTGTGGCATAGAAATTTAATATTGATGAAATGATGTTTATAAGCACAAGCTTTTATAATCATATCGCTGATTTATGTAGTTTGTTGCAATATAAATAAGCCATCAGTACTCACATTAGGCCAAATGTCTGACCCCAATTTTAGTTACTTTTTTTGTAAAACCTGATTTTACCGAATTAAAAAATATTTTGTATACCGTACTCTGTGTATTATACCTCATTAAAACTTATGACTGTCACCAACTCAGTGCTTTCAGTAACTTTGGTTGAAATATGAAATTATTTGAATGTAAATTTGTACAAATTTGTCAAATTCTGATATGATTTGTGGATTTTACCAGCATTTAAAACTTGTTTTATATAAAATAAAGAAGAAAATAACATAAGTGACAATATATAAATATTACATTCAAGAGAGGGTGATATTGCATATTTTCACCCCGAGGAAGCACTGTTGACCAGGGTGTCATATTTGTTTGCTTTAACATATGACCATAGATATATTACATCTCAACTATTATCCAGCAAGCTAAAAAATACAAAACAAATAGCCTACAAATGTTTTGGCTACAACGAAAAGCTCTCACTGGGACAAACCCAGATGCACATAACGTTGGCACATGTGATATTTTTGGAATGTCACCCTGGCTTCTTTATGTTTGATAACTGAGTGGGAAACACTGAAAATTTTCACATTTCTCTCAACCAATCAGATTACGAGATATTAACAGAGGTATAATAAATATATATGCCCCATGACTGAAGCATGCATCTAAAGGATGGTTGTACTTCACCTAAACCTGATGTGTCCATATAAATGAAAACATTTTGTCGAACATAAAAAATATTATAACAAAATGTGGAATTTTGTGAATATTTTTGTAAACACTGGTATTTTTAACCATTACCTCTCTTTGCCATTTCTGTTTCTATATAGTCTAACGTCACCTCATCTTCACATATGTCATATGGCATGTTTCCATCGGCATTTACTGCAAGCAGTTCAGCACCTCTGTAAAAATGAGAAAAAATGTTTAGCAATTGTCATAATACAAAACTTACCTAAACATGTCAGCACCCAGATCTATGTAAACATAACCCATATCTACAATACGAATCTATGAATATGTTGCCCAGATCTACATGAATATGTCACCAGATCTACATGAATATGTCACTCAGATCTACATGAATGTCACCAGATCTACATGAATATGACACCAGATCTACATGAATATGTCACCAGATCTACATGAATATGTCACCAGATCTACATGAATATTTCACTCAGATCTACATGAATGTCACCAGATCTACATGAATATGTCACCAGATCTACATGAATATGTCACCCAGATCTACATGTCACCAGATCTACATGAATATGTCACTCAGATCTACATGAATGTCACCAGATCTACATGAATATGTCACCAGATCTACATGAATATGTCACCAGATCTACATGAATATGACACTCAGATCTACATGAATATGTCAACCAGATCTACATGAATGTCACCAGATCTACATGAATATGTCACCAGATCTAAAGGAATATGTCACCAGATCTACATGAATATGTCACCCAGATCTACATGAATGTCACCAGATCTACATGAATGTCACCAGATCTACATGAATATGTCACCAGATCTACATGAATATGACACTCAGATCTACATGAATATGTCAACCAGATCTACATGAATGTCACCAGATTTACATGAATATGTCACCAGATCTAAAGGAATATGTCACCAGATCTACATGAATATGTCACCCAGATCTACATGAATGTCATCAGATCTACATGAATATGTCACCAGATCTACATGAATATGACACTCAGATCTACATAATATGTCAACCAGATCTACATGTCACCAGATTTACATGAATATGTCACCAGATCTACATGAATATGTCACCAGATCTGCATGAATATGTCAACCAGATCTACATGAATGTGTCAACCAGATCTACATGAATGTGTCACCCAGATCTACATGAATATGTCACCAGATCTGCATGAATATGTCAACCAGATCTACATGAATGTGTCAACCAGATCTACATGAATGTGTCACCCAGATCTACACATGTTCACTTCTTATCTCATCAACCCCTGAAAAACAATGGACTCTTCTATAAATCAATAATTTAGGCCAGTCCAAATGCATCTTTAGGGGTGAATGAGTTAAACAGTGTGCATGGAGAAGGAAAAGTCCCTATCATGACTTTTTTTAAAGAAGCCTTGAATACACGACCTCTCACTTGAGAGGCAAAAGTTCTACCGAACTACCGCTGATGATTTAGGCCATAATAAAGCTAGACTAGTGTTTATTGACATGACAAATGCAAAACACCACTTTCCATGACTCAATCTAATTAAGAAATGATAGTCCACCACTCTCCTTTCTGATATATCTAGTTGTAGATCTAATGCTAACTATATATTGTAATAGAAAAGTCATTACCATTTTTAAAATCTTTGGTATACCAAAATTTGAACCCAAGACTTTTTGTTTGCGAGTCAAACGCTCTTCCACTAGACCCTCGCTAGAGGTTATTTTTGAGATATAAATTTCCAGGTCAGTGTCCTTCACCAGTCTACACCGGGTAAACGATCTCCATCATCTTCACAGCCAGAATCATCTCTTATACACACAGTAATTAAAAACCAATAAAAGGTGAAATGAATGCTCAATAATAAGATAAAACTCATCAATCTTTAGAAAGATTCTGTCAAGTTTCAAGTCACTTTATATCTGGACAGTAATCCCAGTTAATATGTGTACATAAAATTATGACCCCTGAGATTATCTGTGGGCTTGTAATTTGCATCTAATTGAGATATGTATCAGGTTTCCACAGAGCCTCACTTAACACATGCTACAAATCATAGCAGATACATGGATGGTAAGCTGTCTTGTGTACATGATAATCAAAGGTTTCAGGAGACAAAATATCCCCATCATACACACTTACACAAACAGGACACACGCAATTACAAACACACACAAACATACACACAACCACACACACATCATGTTGATTAATAAATGATGGATTTACAGTGGAATCAGTTTTGAGAGATCACTCTCATAAAAGACCACCTGTCTTCTCAGTCACATATTGAAATCCACTTGGTTAAATAATCCTTTGAATAAAACCTCTTTTGAGAGACACTTTTTTTGTACCACCACATTTCAGACTGGCAGATTAGGTGGTCTTTCAAGAAAGGTTACATTGTATAAAATTGTACAATCTGCAATATAGCACCATCTCTTCATCGGTAATTCGCACGGAAAGGAAGAGCTGAGCATGCAGTTTCCTTAGAGATTGTTCTTTTATAATTTTAAAATCTTTTCAGAGAGCATTTTGAACGAAACATTAATATCCCATTTCGATATTATCATATCATTTTTACTGAGACATAAAATTCTGGAGAAAATATTACAAAAAGAAAAATTGATTAAACTATTAAAAGAAACTGCAAATCAATAATTTGAGGGAAAGTTTTACTTTTTCTTCAAAACAAATCACTCAATTCCCACAGAAGTATATCTAATACAAGAGCACTAGTCAATAGTCAATAGAGTTATTACAAAGAACATAAACCAAATCAATTATCTGTCTTACATCAACATTGCAGTAAGACGAAAACTGGCAGCAATAAACCTGAAAACCAGAAATTCTATTTATTGATACTATATATACATGAACACTACCTATAGATTGATTCTCTGACACAACATTTCATAGCAAAGTAACCACATAAATGTCCACAATAATTAAAGTTTTGTCTTCCAAAAATAAACACAAACATTCAAACTTTATGTTTTGTCTGTTCCTTAATCAAACACTTGTTGGCCTCTTGAACAAGACCTCAAAACGGAGGTTTCATGATCTGCATAGCTGGTTACGCTAGAACATTCCTAGTATACTGTGAAACAAAAGTAAATGATTCACAAATAGCTGTTGGTTTAGTTGTTTAGTGTTGGAGAGTCACTGGTTTGTTTGTCTGTTTGCTGTTTCACAACCCATAAAGAGTTTTTCACTTATAGGGAGATCTCACTGCATTAAGTGAAGTGCTGTAAATTTTTACCTGTGCTATGGACTGACGCCAAATCAGTGACAGTTCTTTAACGTGCCACGCCTTCCATGACACAGGACCTCGGTTTTCATTCTCTTCAGAAAAACTTGTGACTTTCACTTCCTATGGTAAGCACTTAAGGAAGAAAGAGTCACAACCATTTTTAAAGCATTTGGTATGACCCATTCCAGGAATCAAACCCGGAACGTTCCATTGCTAGTTTACCACTCTACCACTGGACCACCATAAGTTTCTGGATATAAAACAGCAACAAAACAATAAAAAAAACAAGTAAATGTTTTCTACATAACTGTATATGGTGCTGTATGGTGTTGGATTGTTTAATGTCCCACTCAAGAATCTTTCACTCATATGGAGACATCACCAAATGCCGCCGAAGGACTACAAATTTTGGCCTATGCTCGGCACTTATGGCCATTGAGCAGTGAGGGTTCTTTAACGTGCCGACACCTACTGTGAGACGGGCCCTCAGTTTTTACTGTTTCAATCCCAAGGACAGAAAACCAACCTGCCACTGACTGGACTCGAACTCACAACCTCATGATTAAGAGTTGAGCATGCTACCAACTGAGCGAGGCTGGCTCGTATTGTGTATGAGAGTCAGTAGTATACTAGGTATGCCTTGTAGCTGTTGCTTAGACCATCAGTGCCCTGACCAGAATGTTGAAAAGTTTCTCAGTTACGGTACATTTTTTAAAAATTTTATTTTCCTTTCAATTTTAATATGTAAATTGGACAAAATTTCAGTTTTGCTACTATTCCATTCTTAAGTGTGATGCAGTGTGTATTAGAATACTGAACTTCTCTAATACTATACAAGTGTGTGATATTCAAATAATGTGTGTGCTAAATGTGTGCATGTGTGTGTATGTATAGGTATGTCCATCTGTGTGTATGTGTGTTCATGTGTCAGAGTGTGTGTGTGCACACATGTGTGTGTGTGTGTGTTGTGTGTGTGCAAATGTGTGTGTGTGTGTGTATGTGTGTATGTATGTGTGTGTGTGTGTGTGTGTGTGTGTGTATGTGTGTGTGGTGTATATGTGTGTGTGTGATGTGGTGTGGAGTGGTGTGTGTGTGTGTATGTGTGTGTGTGTGTGTCACATACAGGTGTTCTGACTGCCTGCTATCTATCAAAGTGCCAACTACTGTCTTTCCCAGATATAATCAATTGACCATGCCAATAAAAGAAATCCAAGAGACTGTAATTGATAGATTTACTGGTTTGCTTTGACAGGGGAAATATATGGATGTCCATATCACACAGAGTAAGCATCAGATAGTTTCTCAGTTCTATATTGCCTCTCAACAAACAAATCAGACACTGAAAAAGCCTTAATATTCCCCTGTCAATTCACTTGTATTGTGTAGAGTTTCCGCAGAGCTGAAGTATCGCAGATGTCCAGGCAGGAAGTAACACAATCAAGAGATGTTGAGGGTTTTAAAGGTCACTAGACCAGGAATTAGTTATATCTCTGTTGTGACTGACTGCAGACTTAAATCACTGTGTAGCACAATGTTATAAAAAAAAAACGTACACACACATATACAGAGATTTTCCACCCTATCTGTGATACAAAATAAGGTCCCACACCAAATGCAACATTGCATTTTTTCCCAATTAGCAGTCCAAATTTCCCTAGTTAAGTCAAATGTCGATAGATATGAAGAGAATTTTGACCCAGGTCTCATTCCCAAAACTATGGAAAATCACTGATATAGTCACACACAAGTGCATATGGACTGATACACATACATAACAAATGTATACATGTATGTTAAGCCACATATACAGTCATAGTCACCTAAACACACTTAAAGGCTGTCTCCTAGACTTATCATTTCGTTACTGTAGATCATTACACTACTGTTTTGGAACACATGGACAAAGCCAAACAAAGGCTGTCTCCTAGACTTATCATTTCGTTACTGTAGATCATTACACTACTGTTTTGGAACACATGGACAAAGCCAAACAAAGGCTGTCTCCTAGACTTATCATTTCGTTACTGTAGATCATTACACTACTGTTTTGGAACACATGGACAAAGCCAAACAATGGCTGTCTCCTAGACTTATCATTTCGTTACTGTAGATCATTACACTATTGTTTTGGGAACATTTGCTTCACTTCACCAAAGCTTCAGATTCTTCTATACAAGTTCAAGATTCTTGACTTCTTTCCAAGGAGTAAAACAACAACAATAAACACATTTTCTTTTAATTCTATGATTGGTAATGGAAATGAACAGGTGCTACCAATACCTGAACTATTCTTTTGGTTTGACCTTAGATTTTAACCCAAGACTAAGATCTGCAGCCAGCACATTTTTCACCTGATATAAAGGATATTGCCCTCAGAATAGGTTCTCACACAATCAAATACTCTGAAGATCAAACCCTAATATCAAATAACAAACTTGACATGACAACTAGAAAGAGACAGACAAAATGAAGACCTTTATTCCCCTACAAATTTAATCTTTGGGACATAATAAGATTTATTGTAAATACAATGCTGAGACTGCTGCAGCTCTATATACGTATATTTCTCTAATGTAAATGCTATGTCAGGCCATTAAGGATGCACAAAGAATTCAATTACGCATAACGGAGATTGTATCACAGAAAATATGCACTACTTTCCTCCTGTCAAAGATGATAAATCTCGGGAATACTCAGAATACATGAAGGAC